>JAWQFJ010009462.1:0-17351 GCA_034096865.1 Theodoxus fluviatilis | reverse complement strand
CCTTTTCACTGCGCTGTAGATGTACGCTGTATGTCCTCTTTTGGCACTCAGCAATGCTGTATAGACGTACGTTGTACGTCCTCATCAATCGCTTTCTCTACAATCTCCCGCATTGCTCAGAAAGCACTGAAATCCTTACAGAGTTACTTCCCTTGAATGGTCTTCAATTTGAAGTACAACTAAAGCCCGGTTTTTGCGAAGGAAAGCTGATATTTTGCGATCGTGTGCGACTTCGTGCATAGTGTTTGACCTGACTCCTGAGTCAACATGGCGAGCGGAAGCTCCTCTGGAGCATTAGATAATGCTGATCCTGTGGAAATTATTCACGATCCTGACAGCGACGATGATTTTGATTCTGATGAAGAAGAGCTTCGAGTTGTCGATGCTAGCGATCCACTGTTCGATCCTCGGACTGAGGGAATGAACTCGGACTCAGACGAGTCGTCGGACGATTCAGCACCTGGTCCAAGTGGTGAGTGTTACATACGTGTCTCCCCTCCTTCTTGTCTTATTTGTTTACTTATTTCAGTAATGGAATCGTCTCTCTTCTGTATTTGTGAGTGTTTAGATTCTGATACTAGTGATAGAAGCGTGGACGAGCGATCTGCAGTGATTGGATCTAGAGAGTTTGTGCAGAGGCATTCGGTGGGTGGTATCATTCAAAAGGGGGCGTATTGAAGTGTGACACTCCCATCCTGACAGACTAATGCATAATGAGAATATTACGTTTCATGCCATGCACTTCCATAGCTCCTTGTTATGTTTTTTTGCATTGTTTATGTTAGAAGTACGTGCTTTAGTCTTCTGACCGCTTCATTTGTCTTGAGGGTGTGTGTTTATTTTACTGGAAATCGCCTATGTGTGTGTGTAAACATTGTAAGTTTCTTCTCTACTATTCCGGCTTTTCCCATCTTTGCCAACCAAATATTTGCTCTACGCTGTGTTGTTTTTGTTACCTTGGGAGTGGGGTTGCGGAATTGTTTTCTCTGAGATTACAGCTCTTTGTTGTTGGTATTGTCAGACCTGCCAAGTGCTACGATTTAGGCGTAGCATGCTACGATTTCGACATGCTTGCTACGCTGCTATGCTCGTCCGTAAAAACTACGCTTTTTAAAAAAAAGACGTGAATTTTTTTTTTACCTAAAAAAAAATCCATTCATGAAAAGGCGAGCGACCCGCGTGCCAGCCTCGAACTTTTGACCTTCACGTAGAATTGTGTACTGTAACCGACCAATCGCGTTGCGTTTTAACACCACCCCCACCCCCCATGCGGATATGCTTTAAACACCCGAAGCGCAGTTGTTTTACCGCAAAAATGGCATCGAAGCGAAAGACGCCCGCTGTCGATCTCGCTGCTACTCCCCCAAAGAAGGCACGAAAGTCTCAACCCAGTTGTCAGCACTTTAAAGCAGACTACACCAAGGAGTATCCACGTATGGTCAGATCTGCAAATAGCTCCTCAGCCGCAAGATGCACGTACTGTCAGACCGATTTTTCGATTGCTCTCGGGGGTGGGTGGGGTGGGTGGGGTGGGTGGGTGGGGGATGTTTGACATCGAGAAACATGTGCGTACTGCGATACACAAGAAGAAAGCCGCTGAAAAGCCGAGCAAACCGCTCACTGCGTATTTCAAGCCAGCGACTGCAGCAGAGGACGATCAATCAGTCATTTTAGCAGAATGTTTGATCACGCGGGTCTGTATTGTTGTTGCTGTCAAACTTGTGAATTTTATGTCTCTTCAGGGTTATGGTTTCATTCTGTTTACTACTGATCACTTTGTTGTCGGCTAATGGAGTGGATTTTGTAATGTCCAGGTTCATGTGTCATTTTGAAGTCATGCTTGACTTTTCTGTGTGATTTACAGGAAGTCATGGAGATTTTGTTTGCTCACTGGAAAATTCTTGTACCTCTTCCCCACCCCATCCATGCCCCTTCTCACTCTTGTGAATAGATTTAGTGAGTGCTTGCAATACTTTTTTCTACAGGTGCACAGCAGCTGACTGCAAGAGGGAGAGGAAGAGGCAGAGGGAGATCCAGGAGAGGTCGAGGAGCTGAGCGGGGAGGAAGGCGTGCAAGGGGCCGAAGCCACTCTGGGAGGCGCAGGGGACAAGATCAGCGCAACTGGACTGCTCCTCCATCAAATTTTGAGCCAATTGTTCCTGACTTCACAGGGAATCCTGGAGTGAAAGTGGACACTTCAGGTTTTGAACCTATTCAGTTCTACAACTTATTTGTTGAAGATCTGTACCAGCATTTCCTGATGCAGACCAACAAGTATGCAGAGGAATTCCTCTCCACTGCCCAACTGAAGCCTCACTCCAGAGCTCGAGCTTGGGTCCCTGTGACTGAGGCTGAAATAAGACAGTTTTTGGGACTTCTCCTCTTGATGGGCATTATCAAGAAACCAGATTACAACAGCTACTGGTCAACTGATCCTCTGATCCGCACCCCTGCTTTTCCTGCTGCCATGGCCCGCGACAGGTTCCTCCTCATCCTGAAGTTCTGGCACATGGCTGACAATGACGACCTGCCACCTGCAACTGACCCAAACAGGGATCGCCTGTTCAAGCTGAGGCCAGTGCTGGATCACCTTTTTGAAAAGTTTCAAGAAGTGTATGAGCCAGAAAGGAATGTTGCTGTGGATGAGTCACTGTTGTTGTGGGAGGGAAGGTTGCTGTTCAAGCAGTACATCCCTCTGAAGCGGGCTTGATTCGGCATCAAGTCCTTCCTGCTCTGCGACAACAGTGGCCCTTATTTTTATCAACATTTTTCTACTGCTGTTTCGATATGTGATTTTGAGCTTGTTGCAAAACTTGCTCAACGTATGAATACGTTAGCCACAAAGGGAAAGAATGCGGTAAGTTAATGTTGTGTTCTATAAAAACACACTCCATTTTAAACCGATTCAAGATTACCTATTTGATTTTTATTGCATCAATATAACATCTTCACTTTTGCAAATCCTGTTAAACCAGAATAATCTTTATTTTCAAAAAGCCATCGGTTTCATCAGGCTACAAGATTGCCGGGCAATTAAGCAGCTTCAACTTTGCCCAGAAGAACTGAACTGAGGCACAAGAGCTGTCTGATGACTTCATTCACAGCCACAGCCCCATGCACTGCTGTCAAGAACGAGTTTCCATAAACTGCAGAGAAATTATGTGCAAAGCGTGCTATCAAGTCTGAGTTCTTCAGCTCATACAGTTTCATCAGCACAATCTTCCTGTTAGTCCGAGAGCGAGCTGTGTCTCGTTGTAAACACGGTCGTCTGGTAAGGTTTCTTTCCCAGTCAGCTCATAAGTTGTTCATTCCGTAGAATCCCGCCAGTCAGTAGTTTACCATCAGATTGTCTGAGAGATAAACGGTTACATACGATTTGTAGACATGTATGAAAACATTTTTTCGCTGACTCGTTCACTTGTAAAACATAGTGAGCTGGGAAATGTGTCTATGAGCATTGCATTATTACACTCACGAATCAGCCATTCCCTTTGTTTGCACCTCATATCTCTCCCCTCTCTCATTGTCCAGGGTGGTAGTAGTAGTAGTAGTAGTAGTAGTAGTAGTAGTAGTAGTAGTAGTAGTAGTAGTAGTAGTAGTATTTGTAGTGGTAGTATAAGAGATAGCAGTAGTGGTAGCAGTAGTGGTAGCAGTAGTGGTAGCAGTAGTGGTAGCAGTAGCGGTAGTAGTAGTAATAGCAGTACTGGTATAAGTGGTGATAGTAATAATAGTAGTAGAAATGGTAGCAGCAGCAGCAGTACCAGTAGAGGTAGTAGTAGTGGCAGCAGTAGTAGTAGTGGTAGTGGTAGTGGTAGTAGTAGTAGTGGTAGTAGTAGTAGTAGTAGTAGTAGTAGTAGTAGTAGTAGTAGTAGTAGTAGTAGTAGTAGTAGTAGTAGTAGTAGTAGTAGCAGTAGTGGTAGTAGTAGTAATAGTAGTAGTGGTAGTAGAAGTAGAAGTAAAAGTAGTAACAGTAATACTAGTAGCAGCAGCAGCAGCAGTAGTAGTAGTAGTAGTAGTAGTAGTAGTAGTAGTAGTAGTAGTAGTAGTGGCAATAGTAGTGGTAGTAGTAGTGGTAGCAGTAGTAGTAGTAGTAGTAGTAGTAGTAGTAGTAGTAGTAGTAGTAGTAGTAGTAGTAGTAGTAGTAGTGGTGGAGGTGGTAGAAGTGATGAGAGTAATACTAGTAGTAGAATTGGTAGCAGCAGCAGCAACCGTAGCAGTAGAGGTGGTAGTAGTAGTAGTAGCAGTAGTAGTGGTGGTAGTGGTGGTAGTAGTAGTGGTAGTGGTGGTGGTGCTGGTGGTGGTAGTAGTAGTAGTAGTAGTAGTAGTAGTAGTAGTAGTAGTAGTAGTAGTAGTAGTAGTAGTAGTAGTAGTAGTGGTAGTAGTAGTAGTAGTAGTAGTAGTAGTAGTAGTAGTAGTAGTAGTAGTAGTAGTAGTAGTAGTGTAGTGGTAGTAGTGGTAGTGGTAGTAGTACTGGTGGTAGTAGTTGTAGTAGTAGTAGTAGTAGTAGTAGTAGTAGTAGTAGTAGTAGTAGTAGTAGTAGTGGTAGCAGTAGTAGTAATCATGGATCAGTAGCGTCCGAGAAGAGTGTGTGTGTGTGTGTGCTTGCGTGCGTGCGTGCATGTATGCGTGCGTGTATACGTTCGTGCATTGTTTGTCTCTGTGTGTTTGAAACGTACAAATACACTTTTTTCAGAATCTGTCACTCGATTCCAATACTCGAAACTGATGTCTCACCACACACCACGACTTGTACGAGACATCCTGGACAGTCTGAAGAAAACCATTCAGCGACGGAAGTACACCTACCCATTTGAAGGCTTGCGCGCACAGCTCAGACTCCTGGATATACATCTTCCTGTGAAACAATTGGCACAGGAAATAGAGATTGAATGGGGAGACATTATATACATGTGTTCTGTGAGCCCGAGGACGCACACGTGATTGTACGTCAATACGACTGGCATGAAGTCCACAGCAATACTGAATTCATTAACACACAAGATGATTTTGTTTTTAACGACTCAATAAGCTTGGAGGCTCACTACGCCGCCAATTAATTGAGTTCAATTTAAAGCACGGCAATTTACCCCCAGTGCACTTCATTACGTTTCAGCTGTGATGTCTTAGACGCCTGACATAGTGGACAAAACTACGTACCTTTGTATAAACAGTGGTGTCCCATCAGGATGTAGTAGAGAAAGCAAAGTTTGATTTTGATTTGGTGTTACACTTAATCCAAATTGAGTTTATGAATTACAGCAAGGTCCTTCCTTAGTCCTCTTTGCTCCGGTCGGACCATAGGGCCTTCACTGCAAGTCTCCACCTCTGTCGGTCTTGGGCTGCCCTCTTCGCCTCTCCCCATGTCATCCGGACTGTCCTCCGCTCTGCCTGTAGGGTTCTTTTCCAGGTCAGTGCTGGTCGACCACGCTTCCGTTTACCCTGGGGGTTCCAGTCCAAGGCGTGGCGTGGAATGCTGGCATCGTTTCTGCGCAGGGTGTGCCCAATCCACTTCCATTTCCTTCTTTGGATGGCGTTGACGATCGGCTCCTGCCTGGTACGTTGCCAGAGTTCTTTGTTGGAGATTCTTTCTGGCCATCTGATACGCAGGATCTGGCGGAGGCAGGTGTTGATGAAGACTTGCAGCTTGTGGCCGATGCTCTTGGTATGTCTCCAGGTTTCAGATCCGTAGAGCAGCACAGATTTAACATTTGTGTTGAAGATCCTCAGTTTGGTGTGACGGCTGAGGCTCTCATTTCTCCACACTGGTTTCAGGGTGACGAAGGCGTGTCTTGCTTTGCCTATCCTGGCTCTCACGTCTTCATCTGTCCCTCCAGTCTTGCTGACCACGCTGCCCAGGTACGTGAAGCGTTCGACATCTTCTATGGCTTGACCATCAATGGTACTATTGAATAATATATACTAAGTTTACGTGTGACAGAGCTGGTCTCGATTTATCTTTAACATAATTCATATTACTGCTGACATCATTGTTCATTTTTCTCTTTATTCTTTGTGAAACTATCCTAAAAGGATTGTTGGTGGATTGATGTTTTGCTCTCATAGATACATTCACGGTAATTTCATTGGCTCGTAGATTTACAGGCATACAAAGACACAGATACAGTAGAACGTACACCCCACAAAAATATGTATTCAGGAACAACGAATAAGCAGACATATTTGCAATATTCTTAAAGAAAAAAGCAAAACAAAAACAATAAACATAAATGCAGAACGCAAGTTTATCATAAAGCTTAAGTATGCCTAACTGTTTTATGTAGATACTGAAACATTTCAAATGATCTGCTTACCCTGCACACAATGCAAACACACAAAGCTCAACAATGTGTGCAGGACGTCACACAGCCTGTGTCAACGAGCTTTCATGCTGGTCCCTGCAGACAGTTGTAGTTTGTCCATGCCTGTGCACATGCGCATTGCACCTCTCTCACTCTGTCTCTGTTTCTGTGTGTCTATGTATGTCCCCCTATGCTTCTGTCTCTGTCTTTGTCTATCTCTGTCTCTTTCTTTATATATATATATATATATATATATATATATATATATATATGTTACAGTCAAATCGGGAAATCAGGCATTCTCCGAGAATGCCTGAAAGTTTAGGCATTCACAGTAAATCCCTGGTTTGATCAGGCAATACCGGTAATGACTGAACATTTTCAGGCATTATCAGGAAATGAATAAAAACTACTTCTAAAAAATTCCCGTTTTGCCTGACTGTTAGGCAAAACGGGTTGTTCTTACCTTGTCTGTATTTACATAGTCTGCCTTGCATGAATTGTTAGTGAGTTTATCTTCTATGTGTGACCTGAGACCTTGTCTGTTTTTACATTGCCTGCCTTGCATGAATTTATAGTGAGGTTTTTTTTCCCCCGGAGTGACTACTTGTACAAGTTTTCAAGTTCAATTTCAGTTTTCCTTAATGCTCCGTAATTCACGAAGGATCCTCTTAGGGCGATCCCACACTATCTACTAAAAAAACAAAAATGGCATTGGAGGCATGTCACTACCCCATGGATGAACTAAGTTTACAAGGCCATAAAGTTGGGAGACGCTGGCAACGTCGAGGCATTCCCCTCTATTTTTTGAAACCAGGTTTTAAAAAACCAGAAACAAAGGAATTCAATTATTTTAAAATAGTCAATAGAAGTAGGTATCTCTCTTTCTCTCTCTCTCTTTCTCTCTCTCTCTCTCTCTCTCAGAGCTGAGTGGAAAAAAGTATGTATATGCTAATCACATAAACCTGGCTTAATTAAAATTTCGTTTCGTTTCTCTGGCTTTCTCTCTCTGTTCTCTCTCTCTCCTTTAAATTTTCTTTCTTCTGTTTCATTCTCTTTCTTTCTCTCTCAATCTTCTTTTTCTCTTTCTATCTGACCTCTATCCTTCTCGCCTTTTCTCTTTTCTCCCTCTCAATCGCTTTTATTACTCCCATTCTTTTTTCTCTTTTCTTTATTCTTTTTTTTCATTCTTTTTTTGTTTGCCTTTTTTTCTCTAATAAAAAATATCGTATTGTTTGACTAGGTCTGAACCCCAGGGTAACACTGCCAACATCCATCTTGGAAATGCAAATCTCAGTACTGAGGAGTTGTTACTGATGACAGTGTGGCATTGCTTGACAGACAATATAAACAAATTCACCACCACAGACAAGCTAGCAAGGTATGTCAGCTCCAGCTAGCAGAAAGAATGGTGAAGCGGAGTCCCTTGGATCTCGGTCATGGACAGAGAGGTGATAACGTCGCTATACCCATTCCCCTGGGGGATGGAGGCCGTGGAGACCCGCGGAATATCCTGGGGGGTGATTCTTGACAGGAGTGAAAATGACAACTACACGCTGGTGGCCAAGCATGGGATTTTAAAAGGAGCCTACACCAGAAACGAGTTCGAACTATGTCCAAAAAACTGTTGTCTTTGAGTGAAATGAACTGTTTTAAGAACGTAAGTCTTCGAGAGGCAGTCATCCTGGGCTCCCAAAGCGGAGGACAAAAATACGTCAAGTGCAACTGTTCGGGTGCAAAGAAATGCCAGAACAATCGGTGCAAATGCTTCAAAGCGAAACTGAAGTGCAACAGTCGGTGTCACCAATCCTTGACTTGTGGAAAGAAATGAACTGTTGACAGAAAGTTCTGTGTTAATGTACATTTGAGTTGTTAGAATTAATCAATTAAACTGATTTTATCATTATGTTCTTTAATTGAATGCCTTCAAATTGAGAGAGAGAGAGAGAGAGAGAGAGAGAGAGAGAGAGAGAGAGAGAGAGTACCAAAGAGGCGTGAAACCAATTACGACCCCAGCCATTCAAAGTTTTACAGTAGGCTTATGTGCTGAAATGCTTTGACTCTCACCAGAAACACATATTGCGAGCGGTAGGCATTCTCCGATAATGCCTGACAGCCTATTTCAGTCAATTACCGATAATGGCTGAAAATTTTCAGTCATTACCGGAATTGCCTGATCAAACAAGGTATTTACCGTGAATGCCTAAACTTTCAGGCATTTTCGGAGAATGCCTGCTTTCCCGATTTGACTGTAACACACACACACACACACACACACACACACATATATATATATATATATATATATATATATATATATATATATATATATATATATATATATATATATATAGTAGTAACAAAGGAACGAGCAAACAAACAAGCCTTACTCCGCTTCAAATTTTCGGCTTTATTAGCCTTCCTCAGGAGTATACTGAAGGGTTTGATGATTATAACTCCGGGTTTCCACGTCACACATGACGTCATACATTGGCGTGGCCTGTCACTCTGTTCGACCGCGATTGGCGAATCGAGGGGGGGGGGGGAGGGGGGGGGGGGCTGAGAAGGAGGGGGGGGGGGCGAGGGAGGGGGAAGCGGGAACGTGTGGAGGGGGAGTCATACCAGTAGGTCTGCTCACCACCAGAGATCAGCTTCGCATACACTCATACCTATACACATTCACACATCCATACTGGCATATCAGATCTCACTCTCACTGAGACCCACATTCACCCGTCTCCCTTCTCACAGGAGTACCACCATTCACAAGTGCCCTGCAGAGTCACACACAAAGTCAAAAGATCCACTGGGGAGGATCAAAAATGGAAGAACCATTATGGCAACGTGTTCAATCCATTCGGTGTCAAAGTTGAGAGTTTGCCCATCCAGAAACGTTCCCGCCTGCGTCGTCCTTCAGTGCTGTCTGTGTAGGATTTCTCTATCGGCATGCATCTGAGGTCTTGTAGTGTGTGGTTGGGTAGGGAGAAGTGTTCAGTAATGAGAGTGCAGGTGTTCTTGTTAGTGTTGATGTTCGAGCGATGCTGATAGAAGCGTTGTTTGAGTGAGTTGCTTGTTTCGCCGACATACTGTGTATGGTTACATCTAGTGCAATACAGGATGTATATGAGATTGGATGTCGTGCATGTGAGTTTGTGTCTGATGTGGAATGTTTCATTGGTCTGTTGGCTGGTGAATGTGCGGCCTTCCACAAGATGATACTGGCAGACGACGCAGCGGGAACTCTGGCATTTGTAGGAGCCAGGGTTGGCATCGACGGGAGTGGGAAGTACGGAGGGCATCAGCAGGGCCCGTAGGGAGCGGCTGTTTCTCTCCCCCAGAAGAGGTAGATCGGGCACAGCTTGTGCCATGCGTGGGCTGGTGTTGGTCATCGCCTGGTGGAGTTCTCCGACCCTTATATATATCCTTCTCTCTCTCTCTATCTCTCTCTCGCTCTCTTGCTCTCTTGCTCTCTTGCTTTCTCTCTCTCTCTCTCTTTCTCTTTCTCTTTCTCTCTCTCTCTCTCTCTTTCTCTCTCTCTCTCTCTCTCTCTCTATATATATATATATAATAGTAATATCAAAGGAACGAGCAAACAAGCCTTACTCAGCTTCAAATTTTCGCCTTTTCTTTATCTCTAAGAAATACATGTATTTCCATTGGAAAAAAAGTTTAATCAATAAATCAATCAATCGATCAATCAATCTCTATTTCGCTCTCTGTCTCTCTCTCTCTCTGTCTCTCTCTCTCTCTCTCTCTCTCTCTCTCTCTCTCTCTCTCTCTATCTCTCACACACACACACACACACACACACACACACACACACACACACACACACATACATACACACGCACACACGCATGAACGCACACACACATGCAATACAAAAAACATATAATTTGTCTTTAACTAGTGTCACTTGTCTGATGTACGAGTCCGTTACATCTCTGAAGTATAAAAATGCATATAATAAATTTCATTTTAGTTTTTCTCATTCAAGAAGAGCGTAGGAGTGCGTTATTTGATTTCTCTGAAAGTAGACTACTGGTGCTGTTGTGTTTGTTTGTTTTTATAATGACAAATATGCCTAAACCACGTGCACATTTAGTGCTATAAATGTTATTTTATTCATGTGCTACTGCATAATTTGTCGACTGCACTGTGAAGAATGTGGATTGTTGTCGTGACTAATTCACCATGACGTGTGTGAAAATTTTCAATGTGAATGAATTTGAATCGCGTATCATGTATACGGTCGACAAACGTTTCTATGAAAAGACATTGTGTTTTGAAATACAGTTTAATAATAATCAATTTATATCATTTAGTTAAATATGGGTGCAATGGTACCATTAAGGTTAAATTGAAAGTTCCTCCAATTTTTTTTCTGAACATGACATAACGTGACAAAATAAACATGTTTGTACAGATATTTTCTACTTTTCTCTTCTTGTCACTGCATGAATCAGGCGTTGCTAGTCAAGCTTTGATTAGTATGGGGACGACAGGAAAAACATGCTTCTCTTCACAAATGAACACCTGGCCATCAACTGAATGACCAAGTCAGATTATGCATGCTAAAAATATGATGCTGTCGAGTAGTGAGCTAGTATATTTTTTCCCCTTTTGCAGCACACAATGAGAACGAGAAATGAACTTAGTCATTCTGCAGAATCGATTACCTAAATGCTGCATTTAAGTGAAAATGTATTAACTGAATAATCAGAAATGTACGATTGTGAAATTTAGGTTGTAATTTTTTTTAATTCTTGTGAGCATTGGGGAGGGTGTGCCTGTGATTTAAAATAGGATGTATGGAAAGTGAATTGTATTATTGCAGTGTGACAGATGTATTATTATGATTACAGTACTTGAAGCACTCCCAAAAGTGTTGCAAAAAAAATTATATAAAAACTGAAGCCCAAAGGCAAAACAGTATTTAATCTAAAACGAAACTGACTAATGTCGAATACAGGTATTTCTGGGTGTGTTTAGAAATGTCACACCTTTACAAAGCAGTGGAAACAACAGAAATACCGCACCTCCAGGCCTTTGTCCTCCCATGTCTACACGCTTATTGATGCGTGACGTCACTGGCTTTTCTTATGCTGATCACTCACTGCAGGAAGACATATTGAAAGAACAGTGGAAAATCATGAAAGTGCCAAAACTAGCACACGATGTCCCCTTCCAGTGTTGTCTGCTTACAAAGGCCTGTCTGACATTGAGATTTGATTGGGATGCATCCGTACATTACAAGTGCGATTAAACTGAAGAAAATCGATAATTTTTTAGAATCATAAGCAGTTTACGTACATTGAGCATTGCATTAGTGAACTATTTTAACTGCTTTTTTATTTATAAGGCATGGGACAAAATGTTTGCTATGAGTGCTTATTACACTGTTATGATTTTTCAGATTATTCGTTCTATACTCTGTAAGCACAAAACGGTCATTTGATCAACGCAATCTAAAAGACGAATATATCACGAACCAAGCTTGTGTTAATCACAACAGGTTATTTACCTTACATCAACAGCAGCAGAATAAGAAGTACGTTTTAAGAAGGTATTGAACAAGTAGGCTACACAAAGCATGATATTCACCCACTTGAAATGTACAGCATTTTTGCAGCCATTTTGAAGCGCCGTTTTCATTGTAAGGGATCATTTTTCTCAAGTTAGTAATGTGTGTTACTGAACATGATACTGCTGACTTATACACGTGTATTTGTTATACAATGAGCGCATCATCAGACTGATGTTTATCCGAACATTTTTCTGGCAACTCCTGTGACGTCACTGGCACCAAACCACAGCGGCCCTGCCCTTCCTTTGTATCCAGCAGTGACGTGGAGAGGGGAGCTGCTGCAAGGACAACAGCTGCTTCTCCAGACACAATGCCCAGACTCCTGTCCTGGAGAGGCCACTACAGCCTCGCTGGATGGACAGCAGAGTCTGCAATCAGACTTATCCAGGGCCGTGACCCATGGTCAGGCAGGACTGACAGAGGCCTTTCACTACTTAGCGAAGTGGACAAGCTGATGTTTGTTTTAATGAAGGGTCATAACAACATGAACTCAGCAATCACCACAAGTATACAAAGACACGTGTGTGTGTGTGAGAGTGTTTGCGTGTGTGCAGTTTTTCAAACACAATTTTAAACACATACACACACACACACACACACACACAAACACACTCACAAATTCACACACACACAAACACACACACACACACACACACACACACACACACACGCACGAGAACACACACACGCACATACATACATACACAAATGCATGCACACACACACACATACACACACACACACTCACGCACAAATACACACACACACACACACGCACACACACACGCACACACACTCACGCACAAACACACACACACACACACACACAGACACACACGCGCGCGCGCACGAACACACACACACTCACGCACAAACACACCCCCCCACACACACACACACACGCTCACGCACAAATGCGCGCGCACACACACACACACACACACACACACACACACACACGAGAGGCTAATGCAATGTTGTCATCTGCTCCGTTTCAACTCCTTGCTCACCCAGGCTGTACTGCAGGGTATATTGCTCGTCTGCTTCGAATGTGAGACACGGAACAACCTGAGATCTGCTTTCAGTGTAAACGTTTAAAGCATACAGTATATGGGGCAAAAGGGAGTGTGTGTGTGTGTGTGTGTGTGTGTGTGTGCGTACGTGCGTGGTTCTGTGTGCGCGCGTGTGTGTTTATGTGTGTGTGTGTGTGTGTGTGTGTGTGTGTGCATGCGAGCGTGCAGTGCTGATAGTTGTAGTAACGGTGGTGAGATGTGTGGTGACAGCCCAGGGATGGTGGTAGTGGTGGTGGTAGTGGTAGTCGTTAGCCTCTCCCATCCTGGGGTAGTGATTGCTGCTGCAATGCAGTTCGCTGCACATGCACGCATATGGCCTCTCCTACCCAAATGCTCCTGCAGGAACACCTTCACGTGGTCCCCCTGTTACTCACAAAGCTTCCTGCAGGTGCGACCGAGCACTCGGCGGTATAACCGGGAACTGGGCAGACTGGGCTCATAAGCCTTGGTTGGCAACCAGTCTAGGAGAAGGACAACTCCGACTTCAAACCCGGGCAGATGGAGCTCGTTAGCCTCGTCAGGCAGTTCGTCTAGGAGAGGGAAACTCTGATGTAAAACCCACCCCTGCGGGCTCGGGGTAAGAATTGACCCACCGCGTCTCCCTGCGCGATTCGTAAGAGGCGAATAAAACTAGGGCTCCACTGCCTTGTGGATACCTTCGGGAGGAGGAAAGGCTAAGGAGTAAACCCTACACAAATCCGGAGTGAAGCCCATAAGGCGGTTCGTCGTCAGCCTTGACCTCCTTCCGGCAGCTTCTGCAGCCAGACTGGTGCCAAACGTATCGCTCCGCGTTCCTTTGGACCACACCAGCGAGGCCGAGTGGGGGATTCTGTCGACTGGGCAACCCAGGATCTCCATACACGCTGCCCAGGCTCGCGCCCTGGAGAGGTGGCCGTTGACCGCAGCAGCTGGAGACACGCCGTCAAGACTGGCATCCAGGCCAGCGAGAAGAGGAGACGGGAGCAGTGGGAGGAGAGGAGAGAACACAGACGACAGAGGATAGCGTCGGCATCTACAGAGTCACGCCAAGACTTCACTTGCGACAAGTGCAACAGAGCATGCGGCTCAAGGATCGGGCTCTACAGCCACAGAGTACGCTGCCGCTCAACCCCGGACTGACCAAACCTGGCGCACACTCCATGGTCTCACGAGACTGACGGATGCCAACAAGAACAAGAACAAGAAGAGGTAGTCGTGAAGGTGATCATAGTGGGTCGGCGTTGGTAGTGGTAGCAGTGGTCATGGAGGTGCTAGGGACCATTGTGGTAGTCTGAATGGTAGTGGTGGTACTTGTGGTAATGGTGATCATATACCGGTATATGTCAGTCATTATAACTGACAGAGGAATTACACCGTCGTTAAAGAGGTATGGGTAAACCTCAAGTCCCATGCAGAAGCCGAGCTGACGGGGAAAGTAGGATCGCTAGACTAAGGAAGCTGGCAAATCTTGAACTCCTCTCCGTCAGGATACACGAGGCTATACCAGCATCTTGCATCGAAGGTCACCATTGGTTTCCATCTTAGCAAATGTTCTCTGGTTTAATACTGACTAAAACAAACAAACACAAACGATAACAACAAGAACACTACCAACACATATTAAACTAGTTTGCTGGTTTCATTTATCGTTGCATTCTAAGATCCAATTGCATGGAGGAAATGTTGCAATTTCCACAAATATGAACTGAACTGAATGAAGAAATATTATTATCTACATATGCATTTTTAAAATTTTCACACAACAATGATTCCGTTACACAACGTTTGAAGTATGATTAATATCTATAGCACGACAGTTTTCAACTATTTAAAAATACAGTCTTCTGGATGAATCTAAGTAGTTTCTAATTCTTATATACATCTTTAAACTATCCACTGCTCTGATTTTTCTGCACATACCTGTATTGGAGACATGATATGGAAGTATGTATGTACATTCACTACATCCAATGTAATGATATGTTTTACATTAATGTACATACACGCATGCAAAATATTTTATGTGAACATCTATTTCTGGATTTGTAGACACTAATGATTACATGTTTCAAGTTTTAAAAGATGATCAATGTTCAAAGTTGAAAAATCAACACACGCGATTTTGTGTATGAAGATACGTGGATTCTACATTGTGTGAATGTGTAAGCGCGTCCTGAAGGTCTACCTTACATATGAATACATGTTGGGAGGCTACCTACTAAAATACTCGTAAATATTAACTTCATGAACTCTCAGATATGTTGCCTAAGCTGCATGTACATCCAAGTTAAAAAGTTAATCGTTTTGCTAATATAGTGGCGTTCAAGACACGGGATTGGTAACCATTGTAAAACATTTGTACTACCAAGCTTACTGTGCAAGATGACAAACTAATATCCAACATGAAATTTAACCATAGACAGTGTTTTGGAGGGGAGAGGAGAGGCTGGCGCAACACACAGTCATGTGATCACCTATCACGTCACTACATAATGTCCGTCATCGCACTTTGTTGGAAATGAAAACTAAACTGAAACACAGAGCGAGTGGATATGACAAGGAAAGTCTATCAGCAATAGTGTGCAATTAAGAACACAGAAACACTTCATATTCGCCTCTCCTGGAACATTTCAAGGAAATACAAGAGGAAAGAGATAGCATCCACTTGCTACAAACCTACGAAAGCATCTTTATTACCTTGCTTTTTCATATTGTAGGGGAAATGGGTTCAAATGAAATATACGTTTCCATTTGCAGAGAGAAGTAGGAGAGCTTCCAGTCGCGGTTTGTTCTTCTTACAGAACGAGACAAGAAAGTCTTCATAGCCAGACACTGGAATTCATAAGCAGCACGTTGAAGGATACAGATTTGCAGGGTTTGAAGCTGAAGCCAAGTATTGCGACTTTTCCCAAGCATGGAAATGAAACTTTCTAGTCATATGTATGCATTGTTTGAGCTCAGTGTCTGCTGAACACTTAAAATGTTCTCTCAGGAGCCAATGATGTGCATCGAAATGCACGCCATGTAAATGTAATTAACATATTCATTGGGTGTCAGTATGTGCAGTATTGTATATTTGCTAATGATGCATTAGGGTTTATACAATGTACTAATTAAAACAAATACAGAAGGAATATGTCAACATCTGAGATCCACCATTGATCATTTTATCCCCAAAAGAAATAGGAAATTTGTGAAAGCCTGAATACAAAATGGAGATTGGAAATGGGCGTTTGTATTGGGTTTCGTCATGTCCAAGTGAAGATTAAGCACACACACAAACCTTACCTTGAAATCATTTGCCCGAAAGGCTGAGATCAATTTTTCATCCGTTTATGAAATTGACTCTGACGAGAATCTGAGGAAGCCTTCTTGTGAAAAAGTGCATTTGAAAGGATTGGGCCCTTGTGTGTCATTTTATTTACTCAAACATGGCTAGAATTCGAAAAAAAAGTTGTCGAAAACTTTCAAACAAGAGGTTTGGATATAGTGTGTGTCCGCTCATGCACTCGAAGATCTCCAGAACGTGAGAAAACCTTGTTACAAACTTGCACTGGAAAGGCCTGGATCCAGTGTGTGTCCGTTTATGCACTCGAAGATGACCAGCCTGTGAGAAAGCCTTGTCACAAAACTTGCACTGGAAAGGCCTGGATCCAGTGTGTGTTCGTTCATGCCGTAGAAGATTACTAGATGTTGAGAAAGCCTTTTCACAATCAATGCACTGGAAAGGGCTGGATCCAGTGTGTGTCCGTTTATGCACTCGAAGATGACCAGACCGTGAGAAAGCCTTAACACAAAACCTGCACTGGAAAGGTTTGGATCCAGTGTGTGTCCGTTCATGCCGTCGCAGATCACCAGACTGTGAGAAAGTCTTGTCACAAGACTTGCACTGGAAAGGTCTGGATCCAGTGTGTGTCCGTTCATGCACTCGAAGATGACCAGACTGTGAGAAAGCCTTTCACAATCACTGCACTGGAAAGGCCTGGATCCAGTGTGTGTCCGTTGATGCACTCGAAGATGACCAGACTGCGAGAAAGCCTTGTCACAAATCTTGCACTGGAAAGGCCTGGTTCTAGTGTGTGTCCGTTCGTGACATCGAAGGCCAGCAGTCCTTGAGAAAGTCTTTCCACAAAATGAGCACAGCAAAGGGCGGTGCCCAGTGTGGATACGCTTGTGCATTTGTAAACTGTAATAGTCAGACCAAGTTTCCGCACAATACTCACAGTGGAAAAGCTTCTATTCAGAATGATTTGCTTGAGAGGTTACTGACGAATCTTGTTGCTTTGAAACGTCCTTTTTCACGTTTGTACGAGAACGATCCTTGGCTGAAACGCTGCTCTCTGTAATCCAAGAAAAGGCTATGTTGTCTGGATCACCACATAAGTCCTTGTACATGTTGTAGGCGAAATCATA
>JAWQFJ010009460.1:22500-35000 GCA_034096865.1 Theodoxus fluviatilis | reverse complement strand
AGAGTGAGAGAGAGAGACAGAGAGAGAGAGAGACAGAGAGAGAGAGAGGTGAGAGAGAGAGACAGAGAGAGAGAGAAAGAGAAAGAGAGAGAGAGAGAGAGAGACAGAGAGAGAGAGAGACAGAGAGAGAGAGAGAGAGAGAATACCCTCCATGACGACTCCACCATCTCCATGGTGGAACTCACACCTCGACACAGTCACACGGCGACAGTCTCCGCTGCAGTAAAAATTATAGGCCCCTGTGCAGAGGCCATGAAATAAATTGTTGTCACGACTCGTCGGAGATATAAAAAGAGATGATAGTCTTCATGAAGGACCGTCAGACGGACCATGGAAGCACTTGCAACTTATTAAGTGTTGAATAATAATCCAATAATAATAATCTTTATTTTTGTCCTTTTCTTTAACGAAATTCTTTTGGGGGAAATTCACCCCCGGTCGCCGCTGTGCAGCATGCAGTGACCGGTTTTACTCCTCGGTAGGAGAGACAATGTGGTCAGGCACCTTGCCCTGTCATACAACTCTAGGATCTGTGCAGCTTTAAACACCGCAGCCATCAGCTGCAAGCGACTGCAAGTCAAACGCTCTAACCTCCTGGCCACAGAGCCCCACAACATATTGATGCTGATTTAATGAGGTGTGTACGACTCACAGATAGATTAAGAAATTATTAGAAATCAAAGAATTAGTGAAGTGTTTGTAACAGAAACCAGCACCATGTCAGAAATGATCATGCAGTAATAATGACTTGAACAAGACTGTCAGCTGACGTATTAAAACGATTCTTAGGGTCAACTTTACCAACAATGGTAGGACAAAGAAGACTCCCATTTAACTGGTGACTTTCTCTCAAAGTGTTCCAAACATTACTGTGAATCCTATGTCTTTTTTCCCCAATGTTTTCCAAACATTACTGTGAATCCTATGTCTCTTTGTCCTAATGTTTTCCAAACATTACTGTGAATCCTATGTCGTTTTGTCCAGTGTTTTCCAAACATTACAATAAATCCTATGTATCTTTGTCCCAGTGTTTTCCAAACACTATTGTGAATCCTATGTCGTTTTGTTCCAGTGTTTCCAAACATTACAATGAATCCTATGTCTCTTTGTCCCAATGTTTTCCAAACATTACTGTGAATCCTATGTCGCTTTGTCCCAATGTTTTCCAAACATTACTGTGAATCCTATGTCTCTTTGTCCCAATGTTTTCCAAACATTACTGTGAATCCTATGTCTCTTTGTCCCAGTGTTTTCCAAACATTACTGTGAATCCTATGTCTCTTTGTCCTAATGTTTTCCAAACATTACTGTGAATCCTATGTCTCTTTGTCCCAATGTTTTCCAAACATTACTGTGAATCCTATGTCTCTTTGTCCCAATGTTTTCCAAACATTACTGTGAATCCTATGTCTCTTTGTCCCAATGTTTTCCAAACATTACTGTGAATCCTATGTCTATTTTCCCCAATGGTTTCCATACATTACTGTGAATCCTATGTCGTTTTGACCCAATGTGTTCTATTTTTGTGAATCCTATATCGTTTTGTCCTAATGTTTCTCAAACATTACTGTGAATCTCAGACTGTTGCAAACATTGTTGCGAATCTTAAATCATTTTGTCCCAAAGTGTTCTAAACATTGCTGTGAATCCTATGTCACTTTGTCCAGAACTGCTCGGAACTTTACTGTGAATCCTATCAAAATTTCTTTTTAAACTCATTCAAGAGTCAGTTGCAGTTTTATTCTTAACGTTTCCAGGTACGGTATTTGTTGCGAGTGCCACGTTCGCGAGAAACCATACTCTTCGCTGGGAAAAAAACGTTTTTAATCGACACTGAGAACTTTTAGTGTCCACAGTTGAAGTTTGAATTGCATGGAAGACCTCCTCGATCCATATAGAGGAGTCATCTAACTATACACAATGGAGAGTTTTTGTTTCTGATTTGTACATGAACTTCAAACGCTGCCAGCCACTGACCAGTGTTCTTGATCTCCATGTTCTGAAGAGTGACGTCATGGATGCTGTAGGCCTCGATGCCATGAAAGCGACACGCCTCCAGAGTGAATCCTTGGAAAACCAGGTTACTCACGCCCTGGTCCAGTCTGCAAGAGGTGTAAATCTTTGCCACACTGCAACTTAACTGCTGGCACCGCCTTGCAAGAATACCTCCGTTGACCTCCTCACTCACGTACTGGCAAAGGGTCACAACTGTAACGGGACAGATTACCTTTCAGACCATGACGCAGTACGATTAAGACTATTCACTTTCCTTTGCATTTGGAGGTGCCTTCGTTGTTTTACATTTGGTTTGAAACAGTTTTCTGCACAGCATAAAGAACAGTGACAAGAGTAGGATCAACACTACACTCACTTGACGCAGGAATTCAGAATGGAGACGTAGATGACGTCAGAGCTGGAGAAGTGCCCGGATGAGGTATCGGGCCAGATGTAGAGTCTTGCGTTGGTCCTATCTACGTAGTACTCGCCCTTTAAGGAGGTAGAGTCAGAGACATTTCAACACAGAGAAACCCACATTTCGTGTACGTGACATTCAAATTGTTATAATGCATATTATTGCATGTTGTTCTTGGCTGTGTTGGATGTGTTATTCTGTCTTGGAACGTGTTGTATCATTGTTTCGTATTGTGCTGATTGTATCGTACATTACTGAACTGCAATACTGTCTTGTGTGGTATCATGCAGTGTTTTGCTGTTGAAACATTCAAATACAGGATGGGAATTTAAAAGCGCAAATACACATGTAAAAACAAGTATATTAGAGAAGATATTTTGCTGGTTGGTTGTTTAAAAAAGACTTGGAATTGCAGAAATCACAATGCTGACCACATTTCTGCTGTGTATCTATTTCAATATTTCCAACGTGCTTGTCATGCAGTTCATGTAATTGTTCTAAATTCGATTTTTTTTCTACCGCCTGCAGACATTTCCTTTTTCTTTTGCATGTCCAAATTTGTCTTCTTTCTTGTGTACATACCGTTACCCTTGCTTTGAATAGAAGGGAAAAGTTCCATGTCCTCAAACGAGATCCGAACCCATGACCAGTTGCTTTAATAGTCGAATTGTTGATGCCCTTCACTTATTTTGTCCACCATATTTGTAGACGACGCTACTTTTGGGTCTGTATGCTAGGATGCTTTGGATCCCACATAGTGTCTACTTGTCTCTTTCAGGGTCACAGGTCTCTTGCTCATCACTTACACAGTCCAGTGGGTTAAATGACGAAGTGTTTCATAACGGGTCGAAATGCTGCAGGGAAGAGATAGAAAAAGAGTTTTGATCCAATACATGGTTACAGCAAGCCATGAAAACGGTTCTCTCCTTCCATGAAACTGCACTTTAAAAGTGTTTGCTGATAAAATTCAACACTCTCAGGCGTGCGGCCCTTCAACTTTTTTTTTAACATCAGGAGTGCACTAATCTTCAGGATGAATGCATGAATTATCTCCCAGTCTGCGCTCAGAATGACGGGAGAAAGACACTCACGGGCTGGTCCAATTCGGACAGCATGTGCACCACTCGGAAGTAGCCCCCCTGGTCATTCTGCTTCAAGTCAAGATGGTGGCCTGTAAACAGGATTGGCAGAGTCATGTCACAGTTGGCAAGCTTGGTGAGGCTCTTTTTCTTACGTTGCTTCTCTCTCTCTCTCTCTCTCTCTCTCTCTCTCTCTCTCTCTCTCTCTCTCTCTCTCTCTCTCTCTCTCTCTCCCTCTCCCCCTCCGTCCGTCCGTCCGTCCGTCCGTCTGCCTCTATCCTCTGTGTGTGTGTGTGTGTGTGTGTGTGTGTGTGTGTGCGTGTGTGTATGTTTGTGTGTGTGTGTGTCTCTCTCTCTCTCTCTCACTCTCTCTTAGTCTCTCTGTCTCTCTCTGTATCTATTTCTGTCACTCTTTGTATCTATTTCTGTCTCTCTCTATATCTGTTTCTTTCTCTATTTCTGTCTCTCTCTGTCTCTCTTTCTGTCTCTCTGTCTCTATTTCTATCTCTCTCTGTCTATTTCTGTCTCTATCTCTCTCTAATTCTGTCTCTGTCTCTGTCTCTGTCTCTGTCTCTGTCTCTCTCTCTGTCTCTTTCTCTGTCTCTCTCTCTGTGTCTCTCTCTCTGTCTCTCTCTCTCTGTCTCTGTCTCTTTGTCTGTCTGTCTCTCTCTCCCTGTCTCTCTCTCTGTCTGTCTCTCTCTCTCTCTTTCTTTCTTTCTTTCTCTCTCTCTCTCTCTCCCTCTCTCTCTCTCTGCGTCTGTCTGCGTCTGTCTGCGTCTGTCTGCCTGCCTGCCTGTCTGTCCCCCCCCTCTCTCTCTCTCTCTCTCTCTCTCTCTCTCTCACATGCATACACACACACACATGCTGTCACACACACATGCACGCACACACACATGCACGCACACACACGCATGTACGCGCTCTGTCGCCGCAATAATTTATCGTGCAGTGCTCTCATAAATAAGTTTATTCAACGTTATTGGTGTTTTTTTGCGTGGTTTGCTTTTAGCTTACAGTTCACAATGGAACGTTGTGATAACGTTTTATACACGTCCGACCAGAATTGTTTTAAAAAGAAGGTTTTTGAAACGTTAAATTAACACTATCTTTGTAGATTTCTTTTTTGCACGGCAAATATACATGTAGATAGTGACATTCTTTTGTTCCGAGATAGCGGGAAACATTATATATTTGTTTTCTGGAAACTTTGTATTAATATTTGCATGTAAATGTTATTAAAATATTAATACTATTTTACTAACATGTTATTGTCGTTTTCACTCAAACATAAATGCGACCAGTCTAAAATTCGAAAAATAACGTAGAAATAATGTTCTCGGCAGAACTTTCATTCTCTACTTTGCAGGGATCATTGTTTCAATGATGTATTTTTGTTTTAGAATGGCTATGTTTATGTTTGAGTGAAACACGTTAATAAAATGTAAATTAAATGAGCAAAGTAACGTTTAAATGATATTTCTACACAAACATTGATAACACGTTTCCGGAAAACGAAGTAAAAAAAATCAAATGTTGGCAAACAAGCTGATATCCCACCTCCAGCTTCGTTTTACCCCGCCTGCACCGGTCACAAGGTAGAGTCTGTTGTCTTTTTCGTTTGTGGCGTCTGTCTTCAGGAAGGGTTAATGCCCGAAGCATTGACATCCTGTTTTGTGTTGTCCTTCTCAGCCCGGACCAGTACCGTGGTTCCTATCTGTATGTACATGTATCAGTAACTGCTCCACAGATATGTGACCCGTTTTCACGAACTAAGTCTTAACTCGCACGCAGCAAAAATGCAGTAGAGGTTGACAAATGTGATGAGGGTGGATTTGGTGCATTTTGACTTTATTTTAGCAAAACTAAATCTACATACACTAAATTTTCATAATCGAATGCTGGAAAGTATATTTGGAGCTTTAAAAACACAAAAATGGCACTTTATCGCACCTACCCATTCTAAAGTATTATACATTCTCTTCCTTCGTTTCTCATTTTTAGTTGAATAATAACAACCATTAGTTGTCAAGATCAAATACTTTTTCTCTACCAATCTGCCAAAAGTTGAGCAAATGCATGCATTAAAAACGCCCGTTACTAAGGAAAAATTGTGGATAAAGTTGTCAAATCTTTGACACTTCATTTCTCAAAATAGCCCTAGGCACACCACCTCTCTTTGAGTGTGCATAACTTGTTCAGTTTTTGGAGTAGGAGTTTGATTTGTATATAACATGAAAGATACATTTCTGCAGATTATGAAAATACAAAATATCTCAAATATAATTTTTGCTAGTTAAGACTCTGTGAAAACTGGTCACAATAATATGTGCCGTCACTTGCAGTGTGGGGATATAGTTCACAGATGAAAAACTACTTGGTGCTCTGGGCAAAACTAGATTGCAGCCAGCTGACAGCGGGGTCTATTTGCAAGGATCACCTCACCTGTCTTGAGGCCGAAAGGCGACTTGCTTCCCAGCGTCATGGTTTTGGAGTGCGTGTCCAGATGTGTGATTTTCATGGCGTTGTCAGCCCAGCTCCACATCCTGCACATCTCAGTGACAGGTATGGAAACACACACCAGCTGTGCTTGCAGGCAAAACACTTTGTTTGGAAGGTAATACAGTTTGGATGGAAGGCAAAGGATTTTAATTAGAAAGCAATACAGTTTCGTTGGAAGTCAAGTATCCTAATAAAGAAGGCAATAAATATAATCTACTTGGAAGGGAAAGCATTTTGGTCAGAAAGCAATTTTTTTAATTGCAAAGCGACCCCCCCTCCCCCTGCATGGGTGTCCATGCAGGTGTGTCCATGCAGCTGTGTACATGCAGGTGTGTCCATGCAGCTGTGTCCATGCAGCTGTGTCCATGCAGCTGTGTACATGCAGGTGTGTACATGTAGGCGTGTTCACGTAGGCGTGTCCATGCAGGTATACATGCAGGTGTGTACATGTGGATGTGCATGCTTTTGCGTAGTTTGTGTGCAGCCATGCTTTTTGTTGTTGCAATTTGACCTTGAACAGAGGAAATCTGAAGGGAAAGAGAATAAAAGAGAACAAAAGAGAGCCTGGCTACAACTTCGAATGAGGAAGCAGGCATTCCTTACCAGTAGCCATACACCCAGGAGTCGGTCTCTCCCACCCAGCGTGCGTCTCTGTTCGTGCTGTACTGAATCCGCTGTCCGTTTGTGCCGTCAGGCACTCCCGTCACGTCTATGAAGCCCTGCACATAGCAATACGCATTCTATGTACCGCTGTGTATAGCAGTATGTAATCCTTACAGCCCTGCACATAGCATTACGCATACTATGTATCGTTGTGTATAGCAGTATGTTATCGTTATAGCCCTGCACACACGCATTCTATGTACCGCTCTGTATAGCAGTGTGTAATCCTTATAGCCCTGCACATAGCATTACACACACATTCTATGTACCGCCCTGTATAGCAGTGTGTAATCCTTATAGCCCTGCACATAGCATTACACCACATTCTATGTACCGCTCTGTATAGCAGTGTGTAATCCTTATAGCCCTGCACATAGCAATATGCATTCTATGTACCGCTCTGTATAGCAGTGTGTAATCCTTATAGCCCTGCACATAGCAATATACATTCTATGTACCGCTCTGTATAGCAGTGTGTAATCCTTAGTACCGCGGTGTATAGCCGTGTGTAATCTATATAGCCCTGCACATAGCAATATACATTCCATGTACCGCTCTGTATAGCAGTGTGTAATCTATATAGCCCTGCACATAGCATTACACACGCATTCTATGTACCGCTCTGTATAGCAGTGTGTAATCTATATAGCCCTGCACATAGCAATATGCATACTATGTATCGCTGTGTATAGCAGTGTGTATTCTATATAGCCCTGCACATAGCATTACACACGCACTCTATGTGCCGCTCTGTATATCAGTGTGTAATCCTTATAGCCCTGCACATAGCATTACACACACATTCTATGTACCGCTCTGTATAGCAGTATGTAATCCTTATAGCCCTGCACATAGCATTACACACGCACTCTATGTGCCGCTCTGTATAGCAGTGTGTAATCTATATAGCCCTGCACACAGCAATATGCATACTATGTACCGCTCTGTATAGCAGTGTGTAATCCTTATAGCCCTGCACATAGCATTGCACACGGATTCTATGTACCGCTCTGTATAGCAGTGTGTAATCCTTATAGCCCTGCACATATCATTACACACACATTCTATGTACCGCTCTGTATAGCAGTGTGTAATCTATATAGCCCTGCACATAGCATTATACATTCTATGTACCGAGGTGTATAGCCGTGTGTAATCTATATAGCCCTGCACATAGCAATATACATTCTATGTACCGCTGTGTACAGCCGTGTGTAATCTATATAGCCATGCACGTAGCAAAATGCATTCTATGTACCGCTCTGTATAGTAGTGTATAATCCTTACAGCCCTGCACACAGCAATATGCATTCTATGAAGCATTCAGTATTGCAGTGTGTAGTTTATGTAATGAAATTTTGTTGAACGTCCGTCTGTCCGTCCGTGTAGATGGAGACGGTGCATCCCTTACACCATTGGGCCACTGGGCCATGCGTTGAGGCTTGCCGTTGACGAACGCCTCCATGGCGGCGTGTCGGTCCCTGTAGGCCCCCCAGTCCGTCAGCTGACCTAGGTCGCTGATCCCGGCAGCATGAAGGTCAGCCTGGACAACCTGTATGCCAGGAGCACAGTCAGCAGGTGAGGGTCATTAACAAATTTTTGTGTTCCTCTCCAAAGGTGAGCTTTCTGAGAACAATGAAGTCTGGACTCAGTGGATTAGCACTGACAACTGCTTTATGCAAATCACGTGTCAGAGTAAAAGTCCCAGTAAACGACCAAACTTACGCTTTAAGAGGTTGTAGGTAAGCAAAGAAAAATTCGACAAAGTTGTCCACGGACATTTCCCCATGCTTCTCTCGAACACATTTCCTTATATGTAGATGATGTTAAATCGACAATTTTCAGTGTGTATATTGTCAAAGAAGCAAACTGATCTGACAACAAAACCAGAAGAATTACAAGTAGTAGAACAACATGGGACTACTTGCTTTGCTTCGTGACTCCTGAGGAAGTCTGTTAAGAGCAGTTTGGTCAGTGACTTGATGGAAGAGGTTAGAAGCAATCCTTTTTCCGCCCGTCTGAAGAAAACGAGTCAAGCAATCAACATTGCCTTTGTTTGTTTAATTAACTGATTTAAGAAGTGAAGTCGTGAAAACCATTAAAAAGATTGTCTTCAACGAGATAAAGTGAATGTAAACAAAACTGTCATATTCTCACGGAAGACAATTTTTGCCTGAATTTTATGGAATTATTTCGTCAGCGTGACAAACTCACAAACTTATTAAAGTATTCATACTTAATCATAGAAAAAGTCTTTCAAAACACGACCCTTTTGATGCCAGTGAGTAAATCTTAATGTAAGTGGCAACACCAGTATATTGTTATTTGTAATGTCTCATTCGTTACCTATTTTTCAATCCATTTGTCACCGATGATTAAGAAACATTCTTTATGCGACATCGAAGTGTATATAGTTATCGCCGATTGTAGAATAAAAATCCCCGAGGGCAACGCTCTCTTTTCAACTTTGCATATCCATCTAGAGATTTGAAATAGCGTCTGTTACTGAAGTAAGAAAACAGGGAATGTGTTGGACTACCGATCTTCAATGAAATGATCTTCACTCTCAACCCTCAAAGGGTTTTTTGCCCCCACATTCCAAACTTACCCCGCTTTCCAGACAGCATGCGTAGACGTTTTTGAACTGAATCCCCTCTGAATGCAGTTCTTAACACAAAATGTTATAGCTCTGCAGAAGAATGAAGGGAGCATGATTTTGCCGGACACCCACCACGTGGACCTCCTGATCGTTGAGCGCCCTGAAGGTGACAGGTTGGGGGAAGCCCTTACTGAAGTGGAGGGTGGAGGGAAGGTCGTGGTAACCCCCCGCCAGCTCCACGTAAATGGCTGTAAGCAGACACAGACCTAACATGCAGTAACATCACTTCCCATTCAGTACGCCTCAAATGCAGTGCAGACGCATATCGACAACATCATGAGACAAGTTTGCAACAAATATTTTATTAATTATTCTAAGGTGTTGATTTTATGTTTGAGAGGTAAATACGAGTAGTGATGTTCTTGGAGGAGGATATGGCGTTTGGTGGCCAGGTTGCTGCTTGGGGCGAACTGGATTTCCCAGGGTGATTGGAATGCACAGTTGGATCGGAATGATCCGACCCTGTCCAGCAGCCAGGAATTCCAGCTGATGCGGAGGCATCCAGTGGCTACGACTGTATAGTGCAAGGACAATGTATGTACGAGTGATACAAGGACCATATTAACAACGTGTTCACTTCAAAAAACATTACATCACCATGGCAACAACCAATTCCATGTGATCTGAAAGCGCTGTATACCGTCTTCGATTCGAGCTGGGGACCGAGAAATCTCTGTATCCTCCAGTAGCAACTATTTTCATAGCATGCCCGAAATTGTACTTCGGTGAGAAAGCGAGAAAGAAGTTCTAAGAATGACCTGATACAACTGTATCCGTCGTATGCCACTTCAGTAATGCGTTCTTTGCGATTAAAGGACAGTCGTTTTGTTGGACATCGCGTTACCTCGCAAGTGTGTGCGGCAGCGTAAAATACGGCTGTGTTCAAATGTACGGATTGCGAACGTCAGTCTCCACATTTCAACAAATTTCCTCCCACAAATATGTAGAATTCACACGCAAATTGCATTCCAGCAGTTGAACAACAAGCACACCCTGCTCCATCATTTTCATCAAGAGAGACATGCACATATTATATGGAAATGTCACCCAAGACAGCAATAGATGTGCTCAATCGGCGAGAGAAATTTTTGTCAGCGAGGGGTACACTTATTGCCCTAAATAAAAAAGGCTCACTTAAAAAGAAAGCTGTTGGTCAGCACTCACAGTTGCCTGCAACGTCGTGGTCATCCAGACGGTCCACGGCTTTGGTCAGTGTTTTCAGTGGCTGGCCTTGGTTCAGTCTGTCATGGCACAGTAACAAGAAACGCATCTCAGAGAAAGCAAAAAGCGTCGAATCCAACATTTTGGCAAATTTCAATATCTTTTAAGATATCATATCTTTGAATGTGCCATATTGTGAACATTCAACTTTCACGTCGTTTTATATTGCATGACTATAGGTGATATGACCATTGTTCTTATTTTTTAAGAGCGGGGGTGGGATGGGGGGAGGGGATGGAGGGTGGGGGTAGGGGGCGGATACTAATTGTTGTAGCTGCTTTACTTTAAATACAAATCGATGTAAAACCCTCTTTTGCGTTATGATCTCCTTTATTAATGTCCCGCTTTTAATGACAAAATGAAGACGAGTGTGACGGTACGTCCTTTCCACATTAGTAAGAATTGAACACAAATGGAATCAAAGAACTTGAGACAATAAGAACTTCCACTCCGCGATTTTGCATAGTAAAAAAGCAGGAGGAGATTTTGCTTACGTCACATGTATTTTTTACGTCACAGTCACTCACAGGTAATTTTTGCTTACTTCCCTTTAGTTTGGTTGGATCAATCATGAGTAGACGGTGTGGCCTGTGTTGCGTCTTTCTTGGCAGTTTTAACACTAGAGCAGTCACCATCAGTTTATTGTCAATTTGAGAGACTCACTGGCTCATAAAATCAGTAGCTAGAGTCATGGCGCCATTTTGATCATCATGATCCAACCAATAACAAGGGACGCAACTCACACAACCCGCCGGCTAAATCTCGTCCTGCGTAAAATCGCGGAGTGGAAGTTCTTATTGTCTCAAGTTCTTTGGTGGAATCAAGGTTACGGATTTACTCGTGTGTACATTAAAGTGACCCTTTCTCCCCGTTTTCTGTGTGAGTTCATATGATGAACTATTATACTACTGTATACTGTTATGAGTTGCATGTTTATGCATGTGTTAAATAATGGACACTTAGAATGTAGAAGCCAGCCAGGCCTCAAATAAATGTAGTTATTAGAGAACCAGCCATGCCTAGAAAGTAGTTTGTTGTGGTGAGACGGTGGACAGCGCTAAATGAGAATGATTTGACTTTGACAAAACTTTGACATTGATTACGTCATACAGTGCTTGACGGCGTCATATTCAGTTCTGGACAGCGTGATGATTTTTGAGAGAGAGAGGGGCGAGATTGGTCTCGGGCGAGAGGTTGGGGCGTTGAACGCGAGTGAAACAGGACGGATGGAATTGAAACGATCCCCGATCTCAGAATGATGTGATTTGCTTCAAGGACGGAATGTCTGAGCCTCCCTTATCAGACACAACTCTTGGTGGAGACTTTGAGTGTTGAATCGGCACAATGTTGGCTGGCCATAGCTACCTACGGTGACAAACGTCATGCCCATACTGGAAGAAGAACGGTTGACGTCTGCCCTCTAAATCTGATGGACTCCAGTTCTGAGTCGCCCTGGCCTCCTTTAATGACCCAGGATGATGCCGTCCCAACCCTCCCTTCTCCCAAGACCCACACCTTGTGTCAGTCGTCACCTCACCCGTTGAACAACCACCGCCAGGGTCAACGGTCCTGACCCCTTCAGCAGTCTTGAACTCTCTCTTCCCAGATAAGTTAAACGTTTTAGTATAGGCTGGCTGGCTAAGTTAGGATTGAGTGATTATTTAGCAACCATTATCTATCTTTTAAATTGTGGTAGGGGCTTGGCTGTCAAGCATGGCAGTAGATGTTGTAGCGTGGATGGGATATGGAGAGGACAAGTTGGGCCGGGGACTTTTCAAACTCCTTTATTCTTCTTCCTTACAAAAGCAGCATACAAGGGCACCAGACACAAACCATGTCCACTCCCTTCCCTGTTCGCCTGCCGAACCCTCTATCCTTTCCTTCTCTCTCCCTCCAACCCTTATCTCCTCTGGCTCCACCCCTCCGGTTCTCAATGGCTGAGACAGTCCCAGAACCTCTGACCTAT
>JAWQFJ010009460.1:15000-17500 GCA_034096865.1 Theodoxus fluviatilis | reverse complement strand
AAAGTAAGCGAATAGTGAATTAAAAGCGAGCAAATATCTAGCGAAAAATGATTGTATAGTGAGTAAAGAGTGAGCGAATACTGAGCGAATAGTAAAAAAAAAATGAGCGAAAAAGTCAGTGGAAAGCAGGGGCGGACGAGGGGGGGGGGGGGGGGGGGTGGTGGTTTCCGGGGTTTAATGACTATCAGAATGCGTCAGATTGGAATATTTTATTTTGTAGTGAAAGTCCCCCCCCCCCCCCCCCGGTCTCACGTTTCGGCTGAGGTCGAAGCACTCCTATAGGGTCTATATTGGGCCCCTTCCCCCCCCCCCCCCCCCCCCCCCCGCTTTCACGTTTCGGTTGAGCACTGAAAACCCCACCCCCACCCCCACCCCGCTATCACGTTTCGGTTGAGCCCTTTAAACCCCCCCCCACCCCCCCGCTCTTAAAAAAGTTTGGAACCCCCCCCCCCCCCCAAATGAACTGATCCGCGCCTGGAAAGTGAGCAAATAACGAGCGAAAAAAAATCAGCGAATGCTTAGCCAAACGTGAGCGAATACTTAGCCAAACGTGAGCGAATACTTAGCCAAACGTGAGCGAATACTTAGCCAAACGTGAGCGAATACTTAGCCAAACGTGAGCGAATACTTAGCCGGAGGAAGCGTGAGCGAATACTTAGCCAAGCGTGAGCGAAATACTTAGCCAAACGTGAGCGAATACTTAGCCAAACGTGAGCGAATACTTAGCCAAAAGTGAGCGAATACTTAGCCAAACGTGAGCGAATACTTAGCCAAACGTGAGCGAATACTTAGCCAAACGTGAGCGAATACTTAGCCAAACGTGAGCGAATACTTAGCCAAACGGTGAGCGAATACTTAGCCAAACGTGAGCGAATACTTAGCCAAACGTGAGCGAATACTTAGCCAAACGTGAGCGATTACTTAGCCAAACGTGAGCGAATACTTAGCCAAACGTGAGCGAATACTTAGCCAAACGTGAGCGAATACTTAGCAAAACGTGAGCGAATACTTAGCCAAACGTGAGCGAATACTTAGCCAAACGTGAGCGAATACTTAGCCAAACGTGAGCGAATACTTAGCCAAACGTGAGCGAATACTTAGCCAAACGTGAGCGAATACTTAGCCAAACGTGAGCGAATACTTAGCCAAACGTGAGCGAATACTTAGCCAAACGTGAGCGAATACTTAGCCAAACGTGAGCAAATACTTAGCCAAACGTGAGCGAATACTTAGCCAAACGTGAGCGAATACTTAGCCAAACGTGAGCGAATACTTAGCCAAACGTGAGCGAATACTTAGCCAAACGTGAGCGAATACTTAGCCAAACGTGAGCGAATATTTAGCCAAACGTGAGCGAATACTTAGCCAAACGTGAGCGAATACTTAGCCAAACGTTAGCGAATACTTAGCCAAACGTGAGCGAATACTTAGCCAAACGTGAGCGAATACTTAGCCAAACGTGAGCGAATACTTAGCCAAACGTGAGCGAATACTTAGCCAAACGTGAGCGAATACTTAGCCAAACATGAGCGAATACTTAGCCAAACGTGAGCGAATACTTAGCCAAACGTGAGCGAATACTTAGCCAAACGTGAGCGAATACTTAGCCAAACGTGAGCGAATACTTAGCCAAACATGAGCGAATACCGAGCAAAGTTTGAGCTAACTGCGAGTGAAAAGCGAGCGTAACTGGGTCGCAATAGACACGCAACTGAACCATGTATATTGTAAAGTTTGTTCTTGAGGTTAGAGTTATGTGCGTGTGCTGAAGTCTTGAAGACACAGTCACTCTCTCTGAAATCTGACCTTGGGATATTTTGTTACGAATATCATACATTGGGGATGAAAATGATTCATGACGCCCGTGCAGCCTCTTACGAATCGCGCAGGGAGACGCGTTGGCTCTGTTCTTATCCCTAAAGCCTGTTCTTAATTGACAAACAAATCTTGGCTCTTATTCACCAAGTCTTGGCAAATTACTTATTGGCAAACATTCGGTAAAAATTCGGCAACTATTGCGTCGGGTCTTGGCAAATCTTTAGTTTCTTACTAGCTTGACGAAACCAAGCCAAGTTTTCGTATACAACACATTTGCAATTATGGCATTGATCGGCATCGTGTCCGTACCGTAACTGTGCAATGGCTGTAACAGTAAACGAAGCGACATTTTTGTTCTGCCATTGTGCTCCGAGGGGTCTCATGAATATCTCGCGCCAAAAGCTATTGACAGTAGGCAATCATAGAGCGTCCTTCAGGAATTCCGCTTATGCATAATCTTCTATCTAATGAGGGTGCGCGCGCATCACGCATCACGATCACGATGTAGGGATTCAAAAAAGGGTCACATTTCACAAAATAGCCGTCTGACGATTAAATAACCATACATTTAGCATCAGACTTTCCATTTACTCATGAAATAAGGCAAGCATCGCATAACTTGATGTTTTGATTAACTAGTAAGGAAAATCGAGCAATTTAAAACGTGAAGCGTGACATCTTT
>JAWQFJ010009460.1:0-7500 GCA_034096865.1 Theodoxus fluviatilis | reverse complement strand
CCTCCCGTGAGTGTATATAGCTATCTCTTGGAACATTAAACTGTTCCTAAGGACATACAACTGCCTGTGCAGCGTACGACTACCTGGCTATCTAGGGCAGAGGATTGGAAATGCAGCTACCTGTGGGGTATACAGCTACCTGTGCGAGCATACAACTACCTGTATGGGCATACAGCTACCTGTGCGGGCGTACAGCTACCTGAGAGGCATACAGCTACTTCTGTGGGCATACAGCTACATGTGGGGGTATACAGCTACATGTGTTGGTATACAGCTACCTGTGCGGGCGTACAGCTACCTGAGAGGCATACAGCTACTTCTGTGGGCATACAGCTACATGTGTGGGTATACAGCTACCTGTGGGGGCATACAGCTACCTGTGGGGGCATACAGATACATGTGTAGGCATACAGCTACATGTGCAAGCATACAGCTACATGTGAGGGCATACAGCTACCTGTGTGGGTATACAGCTACCTGTGTGGGCATACAGCTACCTGTGTGGGTATACAGCTACCTGTGTGGGCATACAGCTACCTGTGTGGGTATACAGCTTCCTGTGTGGGTATACAGCTACCTGTGTGGGCATACAGCTACCTGTGACGGCATGCAGCTACCTGTGGGGGCATACAGCTACCTGTGGGGGCATACAGCTACCTGTGTGGGCATACAGCTATCTGTGTGGGCATACAGCTACCTGTGTGGGTATACAGCTACCTGTGTGGGTATACAGCTACCTGTGTGGGCATACAGCTACCTGTGTGGGCATACAGCTACCTGTGTGGGCATACAGCTACCTGTGTGGGCATACAGCTACCTGTGTGGGTATACAGCTACCTGTGTGGACATACAGCTACCTGTGTGGGCATACAGCTACCTGTGTGGGCATACAGCTACCTGTGTGGGCATACAGCTACCTGTGTGGGTATACAGCTACCTGTGGGGGCATAAGCTATCTGTGAGGGCATACAGCTACCTGTGTGGGCATACAGCTACCTGTGTGGGTATACAGCTACCTGTGTGGGCATACAGCTACCTGTGTGGGCATACAGCTACCTGTGACGGCATGCAGCTACCTGTGGGGGCATACAGCTACCTGTGGGGGCATACAGCTACCTGTGTGGGCATACAGCTATCTGTGTGGGCATACAGCTACCTGTGTGGGTATACAGCTACCTGTGTGGGTATACAGCTACCTGTGTGGGCATACAGCTACCTGTGTGGGCATACAGCTACCTGTGTGGGCATACAGCTACCTGTGTGGGCATACAGCTACCTGTGTGGGTATACAGCTACCTGTGTGGACATACAGCTACCTGTGTGGGCATACAGCTACCTGTGTGGGCATACAGCTACCTGTGTGGGTATACAGCTACCTGTGGGGGCATAAGCTATCTGTGAGGGCATACAGCTAACTGTGTGGGCATACAGCTACATGTGTGGGCATACAGCTACCTGTGTGGGCATACAGCTACCTGTGTGGGTATACAGCTACCTGTGTGGGCATACAGCTACATGTGTGGGCATACAGCTACCTGTTGGGGCTTACAGCTACCTGTGTGGGCATACAGTTACCTGTGGCGGCATACAGCTACCTGTGTGGGCATACAGCTACATGTGTGGGCATACAGCTACCTGTGTGGGTATACAGCTACATGTGTGGGTATACAGCTACATGTGGCGGCATACAGCTACCTGTGTGGGTATACAGCTACATGTGGGGGCATACAGCTACCTGTGTGAGCATACAGCTACATGTGGGGGCATACAGCTACCTGTGTGAGCATACAGCTACATGTGCGGGCATACAGCTACCTGTGCGGACATACAGCTACCTGTGGGGTCTTACAGCTACCTGTGGGGGTATACAGCTACTTGTGGGGGCATACAGCTACCTGTGATGGCATGCAGCTACCTGTGGGGGCATACAGCTACCTGTGGGGGCATACAGCTACCTGTGGGGGCTTACAGCTACCTGTGGGGGCATACAGCTACCTGTGGGGGCTTACAGCTACCTGTGGGGGCATGCAGCTACCTGTGGGGGTATACAGCTACCTGTGGCGGCATACAGCTATCTGTGGCGGCATTCAGCTACCTGTGGGGGCATACAGCTACCTGTGGCGGCATTCAGCTACCTGTGGGTGCGTACAGCTACTTGTGGGGGCATACAGCTACCTGTGGGGTATACAGCTACCTGTGGGAGCATAAGCTATCTGTGAGGGCATACAGCTAACTGTGGGGGCATACAGCAACATGTGGGGGCATACAGCTACCTGTGTAGCATACAGCTACCTGTGGTGGCATACATCTAACTGTGGGGGCATACAGCTACCTGTGTGGGCATACAGCTACCTGTGGGGGCATACAGCTACCTCTTACGGAATACTTGTGGGGGCATACAGCTACCTGTGGGGGCATACAGCTACCTGTTTCGGAATACTTGTGGGGGCATACAGCTACCTGTGGGGGCATACAGCTACCTGTTTCGGAATACTTGTGGGGGCATACAGCTACCTGTGCTGGCATACAGCTACCTGTGGGGGCATACAGCTACGTGTGGGGGCATACAGCTACCTGTGACGGCATACAGCTTCCCTTGACGGCATACAGCTACATGTGGGGGCATACAGCTACCTGTGACGGCATACAGCTACCTATGACGGCATACAGCTACCTGTGGGGGCATACAGCTACCTGTGACGGCATACAGCTACCTGTGGGGGCATACAGCTACCTGTGACGGCATACAGCTACCTGTGACGGCATACAGCTACCTGTGGGGGCATACAGCTATCTGTGAGGGCATGCAGCTACCTGTGTGGGCATACAGCTACCTGTGTGGGCATACAGCTACCTGTGGGGGTATACAGCTACCTGTGGGGGCATAAGCTATCTGTGAGGGTATACAGCTACATGTGGGGCATACAGCTACCTGTGTGGGCATACAGCTGCCTGTGTGGGCATACAGCTACCTGTGGGGCATACAGCTACCTGTGGGGGCATACAGCTGCCTGTGGGGCATACAGCTACCTGTGGGGCATACAGCTACCTGTGGGGCATACAGCTACCTGTGGGGGCATAAGCTATCTGTGGGGGCATACAGCTACCTGTGGGGCATACAGCTACCTGTGGGGCATACAGCTACCTGTGGGGGCATACAGCTACCTGTGGGGGCATACAGCTACCTGTGGGGGCATACAGCTACCTGTGGGGGCATACAGCTACCTGTGGGGGCATACAGCTACCTGTGTGGGCATACAGCTACCTGTGGGGCATACAGCTACCTGTGGGGCATACAGCTACCTGTGGGGCATACAGCTACCTGTGGGGGCATACAGCTACCTGTTGGGGCATACATCTACCTGTGGGGGCATACAGCTACCTGTGGCGGCATACAGCTACCTGTGGGGCATACAGCTACCTGTGTGGGCATACAGCTACCTGTGTGGGCATACAGCTACCTGTGTGGGCATACAGCTACCTGTGGGGGCATACAGCTACCTGTGTGGGCATACAGCTACCTGTGTGGGCATACAGCTACCTGTGGCGGCATACAGCTACCTGTGGGGGCATACAGCTACCTGTGTGGGCATACAGCTACCTGTGGGGCATACAGCTACCTGTGGGGGCATACAGCTACCTGTGGGGGCATACAGCTACCTGTGGAGGCATACAGCTACCTGTGGCGGCATACAGCTACCTGTGGGGGCATACAGTTACCTGTTGGGGCTTACAGCTACCTGTGGGGGCATACAGCTACCTGTGACGGTATACAGCTAACTGTGGGGCATAGAGCTACCTGTGGGGCATACAGCTACCTGTGGGGGCATGCAGCTACCTGTGGGGGCATACAGTTACCTGTTGGGGCTTACAGCTACCTGTGTGGGCATACAGCTACCTGTGACGGCATACAGCTACCTGTGGGGCATACAGCTACCTGTGTGGGCATACAGCTACCTGTGACGGCATACAGCTACCTGTGGGGCATACAGCTACCTGTGGGGCATACAGCTACCTGTGGGGCATACAGCTACCTGTGACGGCATACAGCTACCTGAGGGGCATACAGCTACCTGTGGGGGCGTAGACAGCGTAGACGGTGTCGTTTGGGGGAGAGCCACACCAGGTCCAAATCTCCGCGGCGCGCTTCAGACAGTTGGCAGCCACAGTGCCCGCACCCTGGTGCTGCTCGCCGTCTGTGTCTCGGTACGTGCCCTTGGTGTCCTGGTGCTTGCGGCAGGACTGCACCACCAGCCAGCAGCCTGGGCGGGCAGTGGTGTGATTAGCAACAAGGAGGAGGAGAAAGGGATAGGGTAATGAGAGAGAGAGAGAGAGAGAGAGAGAGAGAGAGAGAGAGAGAGAGAGAGAGAGAGAGAGAGAGAGAGAGAGAGAGAGAGACAGAGAGAGAGAGAGAGAGAGAGAGAGAGAGAGAGAGAGACAGAGACAGAGACAGAGAGAGAGAGAGAGAGAGAGAGAGAGACAGAGAAAGAGAGAGAGCCAGAGAGAGAGACAGAGAGACAGAGACAGAGACAGAGAGAGAGAGAGAGAGAGAGAGAGAGAGAGAGAGAGAGAGAGGAGAGAGAGAGAGAGAGAGAGCCAGAAGAGAGAGAGAGACAGAGAGAGAGGAGAGAGAGAGAGAGAGAGAGAGAGAGAGAGAGAGAGAGAGAGAGAGAGAGAGAGAGAGCAGACACACCCGCATTTGCACATACGTTTACACGGCAGGACAAATTGGCAGGGAAATACGCAACTTTTTTTCTTTGAAGATAAATCATGAAGGACGAACCATGAAATCAAGCTCATCCGATGATATCAATCTATGACGTATGAAAACCACAAGCGTCCCTAGTGACAACTGCTACTCAAAGACTCATTCCCACAGCTAACGTGGAACATGAACCTCACCGGTCTTGGCAGTCACGGAGTCGGTCACGTGGGGCAGGCGGGCCAATGGGTTGGAGCCGTCAGGAAGGAAGGGGGCGCGGGGGGTGGATGTGGCGGGGGCCACTGTGCCAGCACAGGGGGAGGGGGACCCACTCTGGGGGGCCTTGGGCTCTGGGAGGAAAGTAAAGAGGAAGGAGGAAGCATGGAAGGAAATAAGGGAGATATGTCAAATAGAAAGGAAGATGGAAGATGAGAACAGAAGGTAGAGCAGTATGCAGAAATGGCAGATTTGGAAGATAGGAGGAGGTGGGTAAATGTGAATACGTCAAGCAGAAACGGTGCGTAGGAATACACACAAAAGGAAATAAATGAGGCAGTGTAGGAAATAAGATGATTTGTAAGAAATTAAGGCAAGCTTTACGAATAGGAAGAAGTTCGAAAACAGATTAGGCAAAAAGAAAGTTGCGGTTGAGATAATAATATGCCAACGAGACAAAAAGGGGAATGGGGGTGGAGGGTGGGAGGTGGGGGTGGGGGGTGGGAGAGGGGGGTAAGGGGGTGGGGGTTGGTAGGTAACCAGCACCTGCTTTTTTAAGGTCAAATTGAGACGCACATTTCCGTGTGTGTATGTGCGTTTTAAGATATGTCATGTATGCAGCAGTTTAATTTGAACCCAATTCAAAATTTCTTTTTTGCTGAAAACGCTTTAAAAATACTGAGTGTTCATAGGGAAGATGGGACAGCATACACATTTTCTTTACTTTGCTCTTTGTTTCATGATCGAAAGAAAAGTTTCGGGTCGGCAGGAAAAAATGGGGTCGGTCGGGTGACTGTGACAATTGTATTTCCTGGGCAGAGACGTGAAAAGGGGAAATAAGAAGCAAGAATTGAGGAAGAGAAACAACAGAGGGGATGGATGGATGGGATGGATGGAGATATGATAGATGGGATGGATGGATGGGATGGATGGATGGATGGATGGATGGATGGATGGATGGATGGATGGATGGATGGATGGATGGATGGATGGATGGATGAATTGGATGGATGGATGGGATGGATGGATGGATGGATGGATGAATGGATGGATGGATGGATGGATGGATGGATAGATGGATGGATGGGATGGATGGATGGATGGATGGATGAATGAATGGATGGATGGATGGATGGATGGATGGATGGATGGATGGATGGATGGGATGGATGACTTTTTACGGTCTTTAAGCAAATAAAAGCTACTCAGGGCCAATGATTACGAAAAAAAGAGTTTGTTAGAAGAAGAGCACGTTAAGTCGCGATTTCCCTAGTTATTCTCCCGTGTCGAATACAGCTGGGAGACCCAGCCGACAAATCCTTAGGTCGTTACACTCATTCATTCATTCATTATCACATGCAATGCTCCGATAAAGAAGATCCGTACATGCACTCGCGCTTTCAAGAAACCATTTGCAGACGACACAGCAGGAGCGCTAACACCCAACTTGACCGATCCTCAGTTCGCGTGCCGTGCATGACTTGATCCCCACCAACGTCCCTACAAATCACTCAGCCATTCCGTCTGCAGACCTCACATGACTTGATCCCCAGCCACGTCCCTACAAATCACTCAGCCATTCCGTCTGCAGACCTCACATGACTTGATCCCCACCCACGTCGCTACAAATCACTCAGTCATTCCGTCTGCAGACCTCACATGACTTGATCCCCACCCACGTCGCTACAAATCATTCAGTCATTCCGTCTGCAGACCTCACATGACTTGATCCCCACCCACGTCGCTACAAATCACTCAGTCATTCCGTCTGCAGACCTCACATGACTTGATCCCCACCCACGTCCCTACAAATCACTCAGCCATTCCGTCTGCAGACCTCACATGACTTGATCCCCACCCACGTCCCTACAAATCACTCAGCCATTCCGTCTGCAGACCTCACATGACTTGATCCCCACCCACGTCGCTACAAATCACTCAGTCATTCCGTCTGCAGACCTCACATGACTTGATCCCCACCTACGTCCCTACAAATCACTCAGCCATTCCGTCTGCAGACCTCACATGACTTGATCCCCACCCACGTCGCTACAAATCACTCAGTCATTCCGTCTGCAGACCTCACATGACTTGATCCCCACCCACGTCGCTACAAATCACTCAGTCATTTCGTCTGCAGACCTCACATGACTTGATCCCCACCCACGTACCTACAAATCACTCAGCCATTCCGTCTGCAGACCTCACATGACTTGATCCCCACCCACGTCCCTACAAATCACTCAGCCATTCCGTCTGCAGACCTCACAAGTAGTATACAAGTTGGGGCTGCCAGCTCACCCCTAATGAGGCAGCTGTTCACTTTTTAGAATTGATGGGGCGACTCATGCCTTTTTTAAATTCTGAGTGAGAGGATTGCACCACACGTGGGCAAGCAAGCTTTGCCAAGCAGGTGTGCTTTACAGAGACCCAAACGCTTTTTTTACTGTGCAAGTGACTGCAGCACACAACCAGTTGCACAGTAAAAAAAATCGATATGGGGGTGTGGAGAGGCTGAATAATTTTACTGCAGGGTAAAAATAGATACTTATTGCATCAGCCAAATTGTCGTCTGCTAGGCT
>JAWQFJ010009459.1:22500-25993 GCA_034096865.1 Theodoxus fluviatilis | reverse complement strand
ACTCCTTCGATTGAATATTTTTTTAAGTTGCGACTGTGTCTTTACAGCTTCATTAGATTCTTAAAATTACGATTTACAATCGAACTGAGAAAGAACAAATACATCATGAGACGATAAGATTCGGTTATACATAGCAAAAATTAATTGAGAAAGCACTGAGTGCGATTGAGTTATATAAACACTTAAGAACCTAATTTTGTCGAATTAGGTCGACAGTATTACGAGTGGGTAACACACAAAAAAATATGCAGTATTAGAACAAAGTTGATAAAATAGAGGCAGATATATAGCCAAATTTAATAATGATGAATTCATAATATGATTTTGGAACAAATCCTTTTTTTACCTAAATATTGAAGCTGTTCTTAATTAGTTATTGGAAAAACACTATTTTAATAAAATATCCCCAGAAATTAGCACGATTAGTTATATAAGGGCAAAAAAATTGAATAATGTGATGAAGATTTTCAGTTAAATTTGAATTTTACACTTCACTATTCCTGCAATGATTTTTACACAAGAAAACAAAATTTGCATTTATATTAATTCAATAAAATAAAAAAAACAATTTGCTTTATAACAGCACAGGTAAAATTAATAGTGATTGACTCGCGAAAAAAAGAATAAATATCACATCAAAAAATAGTTCTTATTGAATTGAGATCTTAAATAAAAGCTTAGATTATATTGATAGAAATTATTTATGGATACTTTAGAGTTTATTATTGTTGAGTTGATGCAGAATAAAAATTAATAAAATATTGCTAATATTCGAAAAAATATTAAATATCATGATTTAAATTTCATTTACTTTTAAAATTGTTGAATGTATTTCGTGAATTCTTGCAACAATATAATTTTTGGATTTTAATCGTTTGAAAAGTTTAACTTTAATGTTGTGATAATAATAATTAATTTTGGTAAGCACACTTGGTATCGCATCTGATTTGCATCCTCGTCATGCACGCAATCGTTAACGCTTATTCCCCCGTGGCTAGCATTCAAGGTATCGCGCGTGGCAGATTTAAAACTATTTAATTTAACGCCCGCCCCTCCTCCACCCCGCAGTAAACTTGCTATCTTTTCGGGTCTGACAGTATACGAACAACAAACGCGAAACATAATGCCCGAAAAAACACAACAAACAAAAGTATATGACCGCGAGGAACTAACGAAAAACACCAGCCCGAAAAACGAGACACCCGAAACCAAAAATAAAACTCCATAAATTTACAAAGAACATGCACGGCTCCTCTCGAACGATCGTGGCGGGACCGAACTCCTCCCGCCTGCGCCCAAAAACCACCCAACAAGCACCCAAATAAACACAGCACGCGCCGGCGACTCCGGCCAGCCCTTCTCGCCCGTCTCACGCTAGTGAGTGCGCGCCGCCCTCGCGCCGACCCGTGCCGAAGGGCAGAGACCCAGAGCGGGACACCCGATATTTTGTTATATGGCTCTTTAGACAGCATTCCAGTGGCCGTTCAGTCCGAGGCTTGAAATATGATATTTCAACGTTTATCCCATATGTGTTTTTGGTCTGGAGAACACCACTTGCTTCTTGTACAAAACAACGTCCTCTAATTAGCACGGGCCTCGCGGTTCTTAAAAAGATAGCACACGAAAGTACGCCATTGTTTAAGGTAAAAAAAGACGGATTCCGGGGATTCATGTTCTGGCCTCCTCGTTTAGTTTGACATAAGAATACTCATTTCAGCATTGGATGGGTAGCCATTCCCTAAAGAAAGACGAGTCCGACGTATACGTTCGTTTAAGTTTACGAAATAGGTGGTCCTCTTCTTGTGAAATGATAAATAATGTTTCCTATCTATAAGCATTTGCAGAATTCAGAAAGAAGAATTATGTGGCAGCGAGCGCTTTGGTTCTAGCACGAGCAAGCGTTGGGTCGAGATAAAACATCTCTCCGTATTTGCCTTCCTTCGCTCAAGAGTAGAGTAGAGTATAGTAGATTCTTCCGCCTTCTTAGGCGTCCAGGGCCTGTTGCCGATTCTGATGGTTCTCTGGCTGTAGTTTCATTGCTCTTACGGATACTGGTCTTCTGACTTTTACTATTCTCCTCTCCATTGAATTGCGTGTCACAGCTTCCGCAAACCATGGGTGAAAATCTCCCGACCCTAATTTGATATTCCTCGACCATGCCTCAACTTTTTTTTCTGAATGGAAGTAACGTTTTACACGAGGTCTAAGGAGGAAAGAGGACTCTAAATAGCGGTGTGCCTCAAAGGAAAGTGTGTTAGCGTGGAACATGATTTCCCAGGCCTTTCGAAACGCTGACGGCCAATGCGAGACTCCGCTGCAGCGAGGGCCCACCGGAAGTCATGTAAAATGCTGACAAAACCGTAAATCAAGATGGCTGCTCTGCTTAGTCAGTCACTAAAGCAGTCAAGTCGAGAACGCACGCATGCAAAAAATAGTGACTTTCCCGTAAAGGGGGTGTGGTGGTTTAATGCCACTCAGATGGAGTGGGACTGTTCCGGGTAGACGACTAAATTCATATCGACAACGGCTCGTTTTCCAGAACAATACGAAGGCGTGGCGACGGAGTAAACAAACAATAAATCCCCCCCAATCACGTTCCTTCTACAGACCTCTCTAATTGTGGAGATCAGGAAGTCTGATGGCCTCAATAACGGGCTATTAGCATTGTTTATTGCAGACTTATGGTGAAGCCACTTCAGACGCTGCTGAGAGACAGAATGCTCCACCTGGGCAGAGCCATGGCCTTGCGAGACAGGCGGAAGCCTATTATGTTTACTTTATATTCATCATATGTACTTTGGAGCCCTTGTATTTGCCAAAGGGAATCCGTGTAAACAGCCAATGAGGGTGTTGTCCGAATGTTTTCATGTAATGTCTTATGCTCCGGTGACCACAAAGAAGACGGTTCCGTGGATCATAAGACATCAGCGGACTGGACATGTGCCGCTAAGATCTAAGACGATTATGAAACTGCGGCTGACATTTTCTCATACGTCTTGCATTTCAATGAGTTATGAAAGTCATCATATTATAAATTGCAGCAAATGTCAACAAACTGTATAATCAGCTTGATCAAAAGGACTACCTGAAAGCACCTGTACAAGATTTATGAACTGCCAATTGATATAGCGTGCTAGCGTCCACGTCAACAGCTCACTATAGCGTGGACTAAGAAGTTATTTCCTAACGGGATCAAAGAACTCTTTTTCTTTCTCTTTAAGTGCCCAGAAAGTTTAATAGCTTTTTGGACATGCACAACGTCGTTGTTTTTGTCTGCAAAAACACCATAAGATTTGCACTGAATGTCAAATGTATATAGAAATTTGTCGTAAATGATTTCTCTGCAAGCTGAAAATGTCTCCAGGAGAAAAAACATATGCATTGTTAAAAATTCAGGTCATGTAAGATCCACCCCCAACCTCCATCACCCCCCCCCCCCCCACCCCCCCCCCCCACCCCCCACCCCCCAAAAAAAATTATTCTCATGTTCTCA
>JAWQFJ010009459.1:0-20000 GCA_034096865.1 Theodoxus fluviatilis | reverse complement strand
TCATTCATTCATTCGTTCGTTCATTCATTCATTCATTCATTTTTTTCCATTCATTCATTTATTCATTCTTTCATTCATCATTTATTCATTCGTTCATTCGTTCGTTCAGTCAGTCAGTCGTTTAATTGTTCGTTTGTCATTAATTCGTTCGTTCATTCATTCATTCGTTGATTCAGTCATTCGTTCTTTCTTTCATTCATTCGTTCGTTCGTACGTTCATTTGTTCGTTTATTCATTCGTTGGTTCATTCATTCGTTGGTTCATTCATTCATTCATTCATTCTTTCATTCATTCATTCATTCGTTTGTTCGTTCATTCATTCATTCATTTGTTATTCGTTCGTTCGTTCATTCGTTCGTTCGTTCATTCATTCGTTCGTTCATCCATCCATCCATCCGTTCGTTCGTTTGTTCGTGCATTCATTCATTCATTATTCATCCATTCATCCATTCATTCATTGCAGAAAAGCGAGGACCAGGTGACGCGGACCTTTGTGAAGACATGCCAGTCCTCGTGGCAGATCTACTTTTCAGGCTCCCTGTACGCCCTGCACGGCTTGCTCCTGCTGCTCGGCGTCTTCCTGGCCTGGGAAACACGCAGGGTACGTGTAGTTCGAGTGAGACTGCTGTAGCTCAGGTTGCTGTTGTTGTTGACGTTGATGTTGTTCGTTCATCCTCGTCGAAGAGGACCTTGACATCTCTAGACTTGTAGAATGGATACGGTGTGTCCGTAGACGCCTGGTGAGGCCGATGCTGGCATGGAATGTTCTCTCACATGTCCGGTAGTCATAAACAGATTCGGTAGCTGATGCGTTGGCGGCCTAGGACTTGCGCAGTGCTCGCTTCTGCCATGTGGCAGCCAACCTTCTCTCTGCATCCTGGCAACCCTGGTGGATGAGGGTTCGCCATGTCTGCCAGTGCCGTGCCAGTGATTCAACACCAGGTTGCGGTGTCGATACCCAGCGACGTCAGGGAGGCTTTCAGTATATCCCTAAAGTGTTTCTTTTTACCCCCGTGCAAGAGTTTCTATTTCGACAGCTCACCATAAAAGATCATCTTGAGGATTCGGTAGTCACACATTCTGAGGAAATGTTGTGCCCAGCTTGGGTAGTGTGCAGCATGACTGTCAAAAGTGCGGTTTAATTGATGAAAAAGTGTACTGGATTCTGCGTCATGTATGATAATTGTCTCTCCTTCTAAGTTCAGACTTTCTTTTCCTACTTCATTTATCTCTCCCGACTGTTTCACTTGATAAAGACATATTTGTGGTAAATGGTGTGTCAATATTCCAATGTATTGTCAGTCACATGGGATTTTCGTACCTATTTTGGTGTAGATGCTGGTGGTAGTTAGGGGAAGGAAGATGTGAGGGGGATTGGGGTGGGATGGGTGTTACGGACCGGCTAACTGGGCTTCGGGTTGGCCTAGCCCGCACAATGAAAATAAACAAGAAAAAACACGAACACCAGCACCGATATATAACGAAGTGTATTCGGCACAAACACAATTCCTCCCTCACCAGCCCCAGCCCACACCCAAGCTCACAGGAGCTAACGTGCGGCCCCCGCAGACAATCGTTCTACAGACGCTCAAGCGGCCCCCGCCGACAATCTCCACACCGGCCCCCGCCAGTAGAGCTCCGAGCCTCAGCTAGCATCTCTGGGACTCGTACCATGCCGAAGAACCCTGAAAACAACGCAAACTCACTCATCCGTTCCTTCACTATCAATCATCATACATCCGCGGTATTTACAATGAAGAATGATAACAGATAAAATCAGCATTCACCCGTCTCCCTGGGGTTCAATCGCTCGAGTGTCGCACACAGCTTTCACTCGGCAAATATACAATCAATCGGATCAGCCGCTCACACGTGAACACGTCACTACGTCACCAATTCATGCTAAAAATAATCAGTCAAAACACAATCACGTGCACACACCATTCGGCACATTCGATCCGTAACAATGGGGTGCAGTGTATTTCATTTGTAGTATGCGCTTGAAATATGCGAAGCATGGTGGTAGTACGGGTGGGGTGTGACATGGCTCGAGCAGGCAGGAAGTATAGAGATGGTGTACTTGTCTCTCTCCCTTCACTCCCTCCAAGGAATCAGCAGACAAGAAGGCGTGGTATCATATTTCTCTGTCTTTTTTGGTAGTAACAGTGCAGTACATGGCCACCGCCTGCTGGGATGACCTCTCTGTCTCCTCTCTAGCCTCAGCACTGCTCTGGCTTTAAATAGCATCTACACGGACCTCAGCTAGAGCAGACGGACCTCAGCTAGAGCAGACAGAATTTCTAACTCAAAACTTGGACCTGTGGTTCCCAGTGAACTCAAAATTGTGTGACATAACAGCTTCTAACAACTAGTTGAGTCTTAAATAAACAGTCCCATATGACAAACTTCACTCCGTTGGAAAGTGCGTTAGTTAAAATACATTCTGCGCCAATGAATGACTTCCAAAAGTGATTCGTATATAAATGAATGGCTAGTGAAGTATTTACGGCGCCAATTAAATCAGGTACTTATTCATCGTTTTCCTTTCATATTGCTGAAATGGTCGTTATGGGCCACATTTCCGGACACTGTACCTGAGGTACTCTGTCCGATCGGACAAAGTACCTGAGGTACTCTTTCCGATCGGACAGAGTATCTCGGTTTGAAATCTCGGCATTTGAACAAGAACGAGACCGCAGCCGCCACTCCACCTGACTACTGACTTCGCACGCCCGGGGAGTTATGCTAAGATCTGGCAGCGTGAATAAATCTGCATTTTGTGACAAACGTCTTGCTCGGCGGTACTGTACTCCATGCACCTTAACGGTCTGCGTGATTCGGGTGTAATCTTAACCCATTGCTTACGCAGCTCAACCACGTGGTTGTGGTGACGCCATGTAGCGGTCAAAATAGTAACCCGTGAAAAACAGTACCCGGAAGTCATCGCAGAGTTATCTGCGAGGGACGTGCTTTATGCAATTTACCGCTCCTGCACCTGTTCTTCGCATGGAATATATTCCGACAAACGACGCATTAGTTGCTTTACGAGGTTTTGGTGCATTTGTGTAGTTTAACACAAGGTGTAGCGTTCAAAAAAGTTTTTCCCCGTGTAAAGCCGTCTCCCCTGCCGGAAATAATATGGGAGTCACCTCCCTGTAGTCTGTTTGTAGTCTGGTTTTATAAAACGCGACCGTTGACTGACTTGGCACGCCCGGGGAGTTATGCTAAGATCCGGCCGCGTAAATATATGTGCGTTTTGTGACAAACGTCTTGCTCGGCGGTACTGTACTCCATGCACCTTAACGGTGCGCGTGATTCGGGTGTACTCTTAAGCTAAACGACGTTCCGAATGTTTCCGACTTCGACCATTTCAGCAGCGCCAATAAACGTCGTTTAGCTTAAGATTACACCCGAATCACGCGCACCGTTAAGGTGCATGGAGTACAGTACCGCCGAGAAAGACGTTTGTCACAAAACGCAGATATATTTACGCGGCCGGATCTTAGCATAACTCCCCGGGCGTGCCAAGTCAGTCAGGCGGAGTGGCGGGTGCCGTCTCTTTTTAGAGTGGAATTCTCAGCACGTCCCTCGCAGATAACTCTGCGATGACTTCCGGTTACTGTTTTCCACGGGTTACTATTTTCCACGCTACAGGCCCTGTAGCGTGGAAAATAGTAACCCGTGGAAAACAGTAACCGGAAGTCATCGCAGAGTTATCTGCGAGGGACGTGCTTTATGCAATTTACCGCTCCTGCACCTGTTCTTCGCATGGAATATATCCCGACAAACGACGCATTAGTTGCTTTACGAGGTTTTGGTGCATTTGTGTAGTTTAACACATGATGTAGCGTTCACAAAAGTTTTTCCCCGTGTAAAGCCGTCTCCCCTGCCGGAAATAATATGGGAGTCACCTCCCTGTAGTCTGTTTGTAGTCTGGTTTTATAAAACGCGACCGTTGACTGACTTGGCACGCCCGGGGAGTTATGCTAAGATCCGGCCGCGTAAATATATCTGCGTTTTGTGACAAACGTCTTGCTCGGCGGTACTGTACTCCATGCACCTTAACGGTGCGCGTGATTCGGGTGTAATCTTAAGCTAAACGACGTTCCGAATGTTTCCGACTTCGACCATTTCAGCAGCGCCAATAAACGTCGTTTAGCTTAAGATTACACCCGAATCACGCGCACCGTTAAGGTGCATGGAGTACAGTACCGCCGAGCAAGACGTTTGTCACAAAACGCAGATATATTTACGCGGCCGGATCTTAGCATAACTCCCCGGGCGTGCCAAGTCAGTCAACGGTCGCGTTTTATAAAACCAGACTACAAATAGACTACAGGGAGGTGACTCCCATATTATTTCCGGCAGGGGAGACGGCTTTTCACGGAAAAAAACTTTTGTGAACGCTACATTATGTGTTAAACGACACAAATGCACCAAAAACACAAAAACTCGTAAAGCAACTAATGCGTCGTTTGTCGGGATATATTCCATGCGAAGAACAGGTGCAGGAGCGGTAAATCGCATAAAGAGAGAGCCGGGCAGATAACTCTGCGACGATTTCCGGTTCATACTTTGGGACGGTTCATACTTTGGGTCGTTACAGGCCCAAAATCTCGAGATTCTCCCTGAATGGCTAGTCGAGGGCGAGTGAGACGCTCCTACAGCTAGAAAAACGGCCAATCATCACCTGACAAGGCGGAAGAACATGGCTGATTCGGGGTCGGCTCTCTATTGCGGAGGGCCGCTATTGCGGGATTTTTTTTTAATAACAAAAGTTCTTAGGCTGTTTTGATTCTTTTGCCCTAAAACGCCAAAAAAATCAAATATTTGTTACTTTTTTTTAAAAAAATTTTTCGGGTTTTACCGATAGCGCTCAGCCTAGACCGCACTCGCCACCCCGCCTGACTGACTTAGCCTGTCCGGGGAGTTTCACCTAAACCCGGACGCGTTACTTTTTGTCACGTTTGTGTCCAACATCAGCGTCGGGCCCTGGAGTTAGGGCGTAGGGACCACCCATTGAGAGTCAAACGTGGGATGGAGTTAGAATATAAAGCTTCACCCGTTATTGATTTAAAAAAATATGGTTTTTTAGGCGTTTTAGGACAAAAGAATCAAAATGGCCTGAAAAACTTTTGACCCAAAAAATCCCGCAATAAAAAAAAACGAAAAAATTTCTAAGTTTCGGAAAAAAGTAACAAAAATATTATGGTTTTTTTTGCGTTTTAGGACAAAAGAATCAAAATGGCCTAAGAACTTTAGTTTAAAAAAAAATCCCGCAATAGCGGCCCTCCGCAATAGCGGCCCCTCCTCGGCTGAATCCTGGCGCCACAGTAGGTGAAGAAGTTGCCGATAGACGAAATAACTGACGATACAGACATCACAGCAGTTTTTTACTTGATAGAACACACCATGGTGTCATATCGAATGGCACTGGAACTTTGTCAACGAAAAAAATGCAACCTGAGTTCAACTGTAGACAATTTTGTTCAAAATGTTAGGCCTCGATTCATTTCGATCAATTCAAGGGACATAATTCATAGAGGGTGTGTATACGGTGTTGCGTGTTTGCAAGCGCTAAATTTTTTTCGGTAGTGTATGTCCAGAAATAACCTATACACCTACTCCTCAATATATACAAATGAACACTCGAACAGCAAATACTTCCGTGTACGTACACTTTTCCATTCTCGGACCCTGAGAAGCACATTACAGGCACTGTTATCTCCGAACACCAGTCCAACTCGCACTGCCTCCGCCATTTTGGCTCAACCGGGTTTTTGCAGCGGGAAGCATCGAGGGATTCTCTCGAGATTATGGGCCAAACAAACGCGCCACACAACTCATGCGTCTGGATTCTCGAACAAGAGGAGAGTGACCAAATAAATCTGGCTATACGTCGTATCAAAGGCAAACTTTCGAGCCAAACTCCTTCAGGTCTAGTGGTTTGTGACTGGCATTAGCCGGGCTTGTGAAGGGGTCTTGAGGCGTCGCTCATCGTGAGCCCCGCTGGAGTCAAGACGCCTTCATAAGCCCGCCCCACGCCAGTCACAAACCACTAGGCCTGAAGAAGGAGTTAGGCTCCGAAAGCTTGTCTTTGCTACAACGTATCGCCAGACGTCTGTGGTCACCCTCCTCTTGTTGTTCGAGAATTATATTCCGACACCGGCCCCTCACCTGTTTGTCTGGATTCTCGCTGTCGTGCTGTAGTGTGCAGAGGCATATTTTAATAGCTAGCTTTAGACGTGATAAAACAGCGTATCATGTGTCAAAGCAAACAAATGAGTTTGGTGTGTGTTGACAAACAGCCGGGTTTCTATGGTTTGTTGTTGTTGTTGCTGCTAAGGTTGCTGTTGTTGTTGTTAATGTTTTTTCTTCGGTTCCTGATGTGTGTGTCCATGACTGAGCACCGTAGTTGTGTTTTATCCAGCTTAGACTTTGATTATTTTACCAATAAATGTTCTCTGAATCATGTATGGAATTGGCTGCAAAGGAGGGTTTGGGGATGGCAGCAAGGGGCGGCATGGAAATGGCAGCAAGGGGTGGTATGGGAATGGCAGCAAGGGGCGGTATGGGGAAATGGCAGTGAAGGACGGTATGCGAATGGCAGCAAGGGTCACCATGGGAATGGCAGCAATGGAAGGTGTGGAAGCAACGGGCGGTATGGGAATGGCCGCAAGGGGCGATTAGGGACTGGCAGCAAGGGGCGGTATGGAAATGGCAGCAAGAGGAGTTATGGGAATGGCAGCAAGGGGCGGTATGGGGAAATGGCAGTGAAGGACGGTATGCGAATGGCGGCAAGGGGCAGTATGGGACTGGCAGCAAGGGGCAGTAAGGGACTGGCAGCAAGGGGCGGTAAAGAAATGGCAGCAAGGGACAGTAAGGCACTGGAAGCTAGGGGCAGTAAGGGACTGGCAGCAAGGGGCAGTAAGGGACTGGCAGCAAGGGGCGGTAATGGACTGGCAGCAAGGGGCAGTAAGGGACTGGCAGCAAGGGGCGGTAAGGGACTGGCAGCAAGGGGCGGTAATGGACTGGCAGCAAAGGGCAGTAAGGGACTGGCAGCAAGGGGCGGTAATGGACTGGCAGCAAGGGGCAGTAAGGGACTGGCAGCAAGGGGCAGTAAAGGACTGGCAGCAAGGGGCAGTAAGGGACTGGCAGCAAGGGGCGGTAAGGGACTGGCAGCAAGGGGCAGTAAGGACTGGCAGCAAGGGGCAGTAAGGGACTGGCAGCAAGGGGCAGTAAGGGACTGGCAGCAAGGGGCGGTAAGGGACTGGCAGCAAGGGGCGGTAAGGGACTGGCAGCAAGGGGCGGTAATGGACTGGCAGCAAGGGGCAGTAAGGGACTGGCAGCAAGGGGCGGTAAGGGACTGGCAGCAAGGGGCGGTAAAGGACTGGCAGCAAGGGGCGGTAAGGGACTGGCAGCAAGGGGCGGTAATGGACTGGCAGCAAGGGGCAGTAAGGGACTGGCAGCAAGGGGCAGTAAGGGACTGGCAGCAAGGGGCGGTAAGGGACTGGCAGCAAGGGGCGGTAATGGACTGGCAGCAAGGGGCAGTAAGGGACTGGCAGCAAGGGGCAGTAAGGGACTGGCAGCAAGGGGCAGTAAGGGACTGGCAGCAAGGGGCGGTAAGGGACTGGCAGCAAGGGGCAGTAAGGGACTGGCAGCAAGGGGCGGTAAGGGACTGGCAGCAAGGGGCGGTAATGGACTGGCAGCAAGGGGCAGTAAGGGACTGGCAGCAAGGGGCAGTAAGGGACTGGCAGCAAGGGGCGGTAAGGGACTGGCAGCAAGGGGCGGTAATGGACTGGCAGCAAGGGGCAGTAAGGGACTGGCAGCAAGGGGCGGTAAGGGACTGGCAGCAAGGGGCGGTAAGGGACTGGCAGCAAGGGGCGGTAAGGGACTGGCAGCAAGTGGCGGGAAGGGAATTGGAGCAAGGGATGGTAAGTAGGCCCAAATTGCAGCTAGGTGCGGTAAGGGACTGGCAGCAAGGGGCAGTAAGGGACTGGCAGCAAGGGGCGGTAAGGGACTGGCAGCAAGGGGCGGTAAGGGACTGGCAGCAAGGGGCGGTAAGGGACTGGCAGCAAGTGGCGGGAAGGGAATTGGAGCAAGGGGCGGTAATGGACTGGCAGCAAGGGGCGGTAAGGGACTGGCAGCAAGGGGCAGTAAGGGACTGGCAGCAAGGGGCAGTAAGGGACTGGCAGCAAGGGGCGGTAATGGACTGGCAGCAAGGGGCAGTAAGGGACTGGCAGCAAGGGGCGGTAAGGGACTGGCAGCAAGGGGCAGTAAGGGACTGGCAGCAAGGGGCAGTAAGGGACTGGCAGCAAGGGGCAGTAATGGACTGGCAGCAAGGGGCGGTAAGGGACTGGCAGCAAGGGGCAGTAAGGGACTGGCAGCAAGGGGCAGTAAGGGACTGGCAGCAAGGGGCGGTAAGGGACTGGCAGCAAGGGGCAGTAAGGGACTGGCAGCAAGTGGCGGGAAGGGAATTGGAGCAAGGGGCGGTAATGGACTGGCAGCAAGGGGCGGTAAGGGACTGGCAGCAAGGGGCAGTAAGGGACTGGCAGCAAGGGGCGGTAAGGGACTGGCAGCAAGGGGCGGTAATGGACTGGCAGCAAGGGGCAGTAAGGGACTGGCAGCAAGGGGCAGTAAGGGACTGGCAGCAAGGGGCGGTAAGGGACTGGCAGCAAGGGGCGGTAAGGGACTGGCAGCAAGGGGCAGTAAGGGACTGGCAGCAAGGGGCAGTAAGGGACTGGCAGCAAGGGGCGGTAAGGGACTGGCAGCAAGGGGCGGTAAGGGACTGGCAGCAAGGGGCGGTAAGGGACTGGCAGCAAGTGGCGGGAAGGGAATTGGAGCAAGGGATGGTAAGTAGGCCCAAATTGCAGCTAGGTGCGGTAAGGGACTGGCAGCAAGGGGCAGTAAGGGACTGGCAGCAAGGGGCGGTAAGGGACTGGCAGCAAGGGGCGGTAAGGGACTGGCAGCAAGGGGCGGTAAGGGACTGGCAGCAAGTGGCGGGAAGGGAATTGGAGCAAGGGGCGGTAATGGACTGGCAGCAAGGGGCGGTAAGGGACTGGCAGCAAGGGGCAGTAAGGGACTGGCAGCAAGGGGCAGTAAGGGACTGGCAGCAAGGGGCGGTAATGGACTGGCAGCAAGGGGCAGTAAGGGACTGGCAGCAAGGGGCAGTAAGGGACTGGCAGCAAGGGGCGGTAAGGGACTGGCAGCAAGGGGCAGTAAGGGACTGGCAGCAAGGGGCAGTAAGGGACTGGCAGCAAGTGGCGGGAAGGGAATTGGAGCAAGGGGCGGTAATGGACTGGCAGCAAGGGGCGGTAAGGGACTGGCAGCAAGGGGCGGTAAGGGACTGGCAGCAAGGGGCGGTAATGGACTGGCAGCAAGGGGCAGTAAGGGACTGGCAGCAAGGGGCAGTAAGGGACTGGCAGCAAGGGGCGGTAAGGGACTGGCAGCAAGGGGCGGTAAGGGACTGGCAGCAAGGGGCAGTAAGGGACTGGCAGCAAGGGGCAGTAAGGGACTGGCAGCAAGGGGCGGTAAGGGACTGGCAGCAAGGGGCGGTAAGGGACTGGCAGCAAGGGGCGGTAAGGGACTGGCAGCAAGTGGCGGGAAGGGAATTGGAGCAAGGGGCGGTAATGGACTGGCAGCAAGGGGCGGTAAGGGACTGGCAGCAAGGGGCAGTAAGGGACTGGCAGCAAGGGGCGGTAAGGGACTGGCAGCAAGGGGCGGTAATGGACTGGCAGCAAGGGGCAGTAAGGGACTGGCAGCAAGGGGCAGTAAGGGACTGGCAGCAAGGGGCGGTAAGGGACTGGCAGCAAGGGGCGGTAAGGGACTGGCAGCAAGGGGCAGTAAGGGACTGGCAGCAAGGGGCAGTAAGGGACTGGCAGCAAGGGGCGGTAAGGGACTGGCAGCAAGGGGCGGTAAGGGACTGGCAGCAAGTGGCGGGAAGGGAATTGGAGCAAGGGATGGTAAGTAGGCCCAAATTGCAGCTAGGTGCGGTAAGGGACTGGCAGCAAGGGGCGGTAAGGGACTGGCAGCAAGTGGCGGGAAGGGAATTGGAGCAAGGGATGGTAAGTAGGCCCAAATTGCAGCTAGGTGCGGTAAGGGACTGGCAGCAAGTGGCGGGAAGGGAATGGGAGCAAGGGATGGTAAGTAGGCCCAAATTGCAGCTAGGTGCGGTGTGAAAATGCAACCAAGGATGGAACATGACGGTAAAAGATGCGTTAAGTTCAGCTCTTTGTGTGGTTTTGCTTTTACAGGCAGGGGTGTTCGTGTCCCGCTCTTCCGTACAGATGTTCCCCATTGGACGCGTGGAGGTGTTGACTGTGCTGCAGGTCTTCAACATGATCCTCTGGCTGGTCGACGTCAAGGTGGGCGGGATGCTGGGAAGGGGGTGGGGTTGGGGGATAGGGTTGGGGGGTGGGGGATGGGGTTAGGGGGTCGGGGTGGTGGTGGAGGGTGGGTGAGGAGAGAGAGCCCGAGGGAGGGAGGCGCAATGGAGGGAGGGGATGAGGGGAGGGGGATGTGAGGTATATAGTAGAGTAGTGGTTGAGGAGGGGGGGGATTAGGAGAGATTGACTGAACTAATTTTTTTATTTGGCAGGCTGACAGCCTATACGATGTGTGAACCAACAAGCATCGGCTTTCGGCAGGTGTTAAACTTATAATCATTCTCCAGCGTTATATATTTCTGGATATTTCTTCAGCTTACATAAGTGTAATACAGACTGTTCATGTCTGTAGAACACATGACAGTGACATGTTTCAATCAGAAAGATTAAACGTGTTCATACAAATTTACATGTAAATTCATTCCTTGTGCTTTTCTATCACTCTCTCAGTTTCATTTCCGATGTTTACGTACATAATGGATGTGCAGTGAAACATTTCTTGTCATATCGGTATTGTGACCTTCAAGTAGGATATTATAGATTCCCCTCTCTTTGTCAGTCAAGTATTGGTCAAGTTATGCTTTTCCTTGACACATCGTATTCGTTGCAGAACTACAAAATGGGCCCTTTTGATGTTTGCTTTCGGCATGTTCATAACGTTGTTTGACTCTTAACTTATTCGTTCCAATTCTGAATTTGGGTGAAACTTTTTAATTCTAACAAAATCGATGCATCATTCAAGTCTGAAAGTTTTTAAAGGAAGCATTATGTGCAAGCATCTCACTCTCGCGATTTCTTGCATTCCATTTTTGCAGGAAGCAATCTTGCATTCGTTGCTTAAGGATTTTAGGAACCGTCTAAGGGAGGGGGGGTGGGGGTAGGGGGTGGGGGTGGGGTGGGGTGGGGGGGGGGAGCATAGGAGTGGAGTGAAGAAGGAGTGGAACCGTACAACGAACGAGGAAATTATTCGAATTTATTGAAACAGGGGCTGGCGTGAGGTTATTTTTGGCCAAAAATGTCTCATTCTCTGTAGATACAACCACACACAAAGTGAAATGCAGGTATTTTCAGCATAGGTTTGGCTTCCTCGTAAATTTGACCCTCTTCCCCAGATTTCATGTCATAAGGCAGAACATGTACATAATTTCCCCGTATAAGCTTTGCTTTTATATCGCTAAGAAGGTTGCTTACGCCAGTTTGAGAGACCACAATATGATGAGCTTTTTAAAATGGAAATATGATTGCCTCAAAACACGGGAAGAGTTTTTCCATGACGTATTGATAAACAAAAGGACCATTCCAGTTCACTAGAGACTTCGCCTACCGGCGAAAGTGTCTCTAGCACAGTTGACATCACGTGATGGAAGGTTTTCGTCCAAAATATGCAAATGGAGGTCACACGAGAGGCTTGTGAGATAGCCGATCTGCTCCCTGACATACGCCGTTAAAGTAGTTCTAAGACTATTTCGCACAAAACTCTTAACTTACTCTTCTTGAGGCAAGAAACAAGCGTTTATTCATTAAAATAAAATGTTTGTGATGAAATGGAAACAAGTTTTGACATCTGAATGATTTCTGTAAAAAGTGGAGAAAAAAATAGTATCATAACGAACTATTTTTGGCGCAATGCTGTAATGCGAAGGGTCAAGTCGCATTCATTGCGAACTGTGCCAGAGTCAATACTGACTCGGGTTCACAGAATGCAAAAGGACAACCCTGTTCGTGAATTCATGGCGACTAAAAATAAACTAAATCATGTCGACCTTTTCTGCATATATGGAGGAATTACTATTTTACCTACTATTTCTTCATCATGCTACTTTATAGAATCATTAGCACATTATGACGAATAAACGTATGCATTCACGAACATATCAGAATATCTTGCATCCATAAAGGCACGGATAGAAATTAATTATACAGACTACATCTGTTTATTCATATCTTTTAAGGAACACACACACGCACGCACGCACGCACACACACTCACATAAGCACACAGACTCGCGCCCGCAAGCCCGCACGCACGCGCACAAACATGCAGAAAGAGACAGAGACGATATATATACATACAGATATGAGGAATCTCATATCGACTGGCTACATTAATCTTGATCTATATGGAATATCGATTTTAGCTGACTAAGCAGCATGACAATTTGCAAAGTTCCCTATGGACAATCACAACCCTCCGCCCACTCTGCAGTATTACTACCTTATGTCACAGCACACTTTGCACTCTGTCTGCAGTATTACTACCTTATGTCACAGCACACTTTGCACTCTGTCTGCAGTACTACTACGCCATGTCACAGCAGACTTTACACTCTGCCTGCAGTACTACTACGTCATGCCACAGCACACTTTGCACTCTGTCTGCAGTATTACTACCTTATGTCACAGCACACTTTGCACTCTGTCTGCAGTACTACTACGTCATGTCACAGCACACTTTGCACTCTGCCTGCAGTACCACTACGCCATGTCACAGCACACTTTGCACTCTGTCTGCAGTACTACTACGTCATGTCACAGCAGACTTTGCACTCTGTCTGCAGTACTACTACGTCATGTCACAGCATACTTTGCACTCTGTCTGCAGTACTACTACGTCATGTCACAGCACACTTTGCACTGTCTGCAGTATTACTACCTTATGTCACAGCACACTTTGCACTGTCTGCAGTATTACTACCTTATGTCACAGCACACTTTGCACTCTGTCTGCAGTATTACTACCTTATGTCACAGCACACTTTGCACTCTGTCTGCAGTACTACTACGCCATGTCACAGCAGACTTTACACTCTGTCTGCAGTACTACTACGTCATGTCACAGCACACTTTGCACTCTGTCTGCAGTATTACTACCTTATGTCACAGCAGACTTTGCACTCTGTCTGCAGTACTACTACGTCATGTCACAGCACACTTTGCACTCTGTCTGCAGTACTACTACGTCATGTCACAGCACACTTTGCACTCTGTCTGCAGTATTACTACGCCATGTCACAGCACACTTTGCACTCTGTCTGCAGTACCACTACGCCATGTCACAGCACACTTTGCACTCTGTCTGCAGTACCACTACGCCATGTCACAGCACACTTTGCACTCTGTCTGCAGTACCACTACACCATGTCACAGCAGACTTTGCACTCTGTCTGCAGTACTACTACGTCATGTCACAGCACACTTTGCACTCTGTCTGCAGTACCACTACGTCATGTCACAGCACACTTTACACTCTGCCTGCAGTACCACTACGCCATGTCACAGCACACTTTGCACTCTGCCTGCAGTAACACTACGCCATGTCACAGCAGACTTTGCACTCTGTCTGCAGTACTACTACGCCATGTCACAGCAGACTTTGCACTCTGTCTGCAGTACTACTACGTCATGTCACAGCAGACTTTGCACTCTGTCTGCAGTACCACTACGCCATGTCACAGCACACTTTGCACTCTGTCTGCAGTACTACTACGTCATGTCACAGCAGACTTTGCACTCTGTCTGCAGTACTACTACGTCATGTCACAGCACACTTTGCAATCTGCCTGCAGTACCACTACGCCATGTCACAGCACACTTTACACTCTGTCTGCAGTACCACTACGTCATGTCACAGCACACTTTACACTCTGCCTGCAGTACTACTACGTCATGTCACAGCACACGGCACACTTTGCACTCTGTCTGCAGTACCACTACGCCATGTCACAGCACACTTTACACTCTGCCTGCAGTACCACTACGCCATGTCACAGCACACTTTACACTCTGCCTGCAGTACTACTACGCCATGTCACAGCAGACTTTACACTCTGCCTGCAGTACCACTACGTCATGTCACAGCACACTTTACACTCTGCCTGCAGTACCGCTACGTCATGTCACAGCACACTTTACACTCTGTCTGCAGTACTACTACGTCATGTCACAGCACACGGCACACTTTGCACTCTGTCTGCAGTACCACTGCGCCACGTCACAGCACACTTTACACTCTGTCTGCAGTACTACTACGTCATGTCACAGCACACTTTACACTCTGCCTGCAGTACTACTACGCCATGTCACAGCACACGGCACACTTTGCACTCTGTCTGCAGTACCACTACGCCACCTCACAGCACACTTTACACTCTGCCTGCAGTACTACTAGAAAAGAAGTACTGGAGACTTTAGTCCAACTTCAAAATTGTATTTCAGAGCTTTCGGGGCCAAGTAGGCTCCTTCTTCAGTGAAATAAAAGGATATGTTTGAACGAGTCTGCCAAATCTGACGTCGCACCACTAATGAAGACCTGTCGCGAGCAGGTTGGGTATTGAAGGTTAATTTTATCGTTCATGTACTTGTGTGTGCGATTCTTGTCCTTGTTGGGTTTTTGTTTCTCTCTTTCTCTCTTTTGGAGTGATCGGGAAATTGTGACGTCATCAGCTTCGAGTCGACGTCACTGGGTTCAGTCGGTTTTGAGAAGGGATTTGGCAGGACCGTTTGAGCGGTACGTGCCAACGAACCTAGAGTGGCTCGACTTCTGTCGGCCCAGAGCGTGGCTTGGCCTCTGTCAGCCCGGGGAAAAGATTTGGCGACTTTATTGTCGTTGTCGGCAAGCCGATCAGAATCAGCACCAGGGGAGGAACCGAGTTTCTTCCATGTAAGTATTTGTTGTGTGTGAATATCGTTGTGTAAGTTTTTCACTAGGTTGTTGGTTTGTTGTGCTAGGGGTGGGTGGGAAGTTTGGAATAGGCAGTGGGATTTTTGGAACGGGGTGGTTCTTTTCATTCATTGCCGTGTTTTCCATTCTCGCCTCATTTGCATCATGTCATGATTCATGATAGAGTCGTTGTTGTTTTGATTTGATTTATGTGCATGTTGTTATGCCATGTAAGCTAATTCGGGCCGTTCAGGCCTGTGTGATTTGTCTTCATATCAGTCATCGTCCGAAAATCTCCGCTGCTCCCCATCGCCGTCGTCACTCTCCAAAGTACCCATTGCATCTCATCAACCTGGGCCACCTGGTCCAGAGGAGAAGTTGACGTTCCGGATTACGTCGAGAGTTGGAGAGTTCAAGAGATAAGTTTGACAGTGGAAGATGTTTTGGAACTGAAAGACGAGCAGGACAGTTGAAGAGACAGAGTTTGGACAGTTGTGAACAACAGTGGGGTTTGGTATTTGCATGCTGGACATTTGTGAACAACAGTGAGGGTTTGTATTTGCATGCTGGACAGTTGTGAACAACAGTGGGGTTTTGTATTTGCATGCTGGACATTTGCGAACAACAGTGAGGTTTTGTAGTTGCATGCTGGACAGTTGTGAACAACAGTGGGGTTTTGTATTTGCATGCTGGACATTTGTGAACAACAGTGAGGGTTTGTATTTGCATGCTGGACAGTTGTGAACAACAGTGGGGTTTTGTATTTGCATGCTGGACAGTTGTGAACAACAGTGAGGGTTTGTATTTGCATGCTGGACAGTTGTGAACAACAGTGGAGTTTTGTATTTGCATATGGTGGGGTTTATGAATCATCTAGGAATCATTATCATTAATCACTTTCATTCCCATTTCATTTATTCTGCGGGGTGGGCAAGGGATTAATAAATATGTGTTTGTTATAAAAGTTGTCTGTGAGTTCCTGACTCCCTCTGCATGAGAGGTTAAGGTCCTACCCAACGGGTGTGGGCGCGACATTGGGGGCTCGTCTAGGGATATGCCAAATTTCATTTCGCTCAGGAACTCTATTTGTTTTGTTGTATAATTCAGAGTAATAGGGAGTTTTGTGTGGTCATTGGTTGTCTTTGTGTTGTTTCATGTTGGTGAGTGTTCCCAGTCATGCCTGAAACATAGAGAGCAAGTGTTCTAATTTTATAACCAAAAGTACTTTCAGGAAAGACTGCTCGGGGTTCATAAAGAAGTAAGGTGTTGGCTGTTCGGCGCCCATGTTGACCCGGTCCAAGGCAATGGCGGAGAAAGCAGCAGCAAGTCAGACCGAGGAAGGTCATGTGGAGCATGGGCAGGGGGAAGGGGTGCTTCGATCGCTGGTTGAAGCTACACCTCGTGGTAGGCGTAAGTCACCATCTTCGTCGAGGAGGGGGCGCGGTCGAGGTAAGCCATTTGACTTTTCGGTGCGACAGAGGGGCGGTTACCTCACGCCCGGCCAAGCTGAAGCAGGGTTGGGGGTACCTCCAGGGGAGGGTGACGAAAACGAGGGGGAAATTCCAAGGTTGCTCTCACCTGGAGTAGACACTAGTGGCATGTTTCTACAGTTGTTGAAGATGGAAAAGGAGGAGCGGAAGCGTCGTGAGGAGAAGGAGGAAGAGCAGCGTAAGGAAGAAAGGGAGGAGCGGAAGCGTCGTGAGGAGAAGGAGGAAGAGCAGCGTAAGGAAGAAAGGGAGGAGCGGAAGCGTCGCGAGAAGAAAGAAGAGGAGAAGGAGAAGAAGGAGGAGGAGGAGCGGAAGCGTCGTGAGGAGAAGGAGGAAGAGCAGCGTAAGGAAGAAAGGGAGGAGCGGAAGCGTCGTGAGGAGAAGGAGGAGGAGGAGCGGAAGCGTCGTGAGGAGAAGGAGGAAGAGCAGCGTAAGGAAGAAAGGGAGGAGCGGAAGCGTCGTGAGGAGAAGGAGGAAGAGCAGCGTAAGGAAGAAAGGGAGGAGCGGAAGCGTCGTGAGGAGAAGGAGGAAGAGCAGCGTAAGGAAAAAAGGGAGGAGCGGAAGCGTCGCGAGAAGAAAGAAGAGGAGAAGGAGAAGAAGGAGGAGGAGGAGCGGAAGCGCCGCGAAGAGAGAGAAGAGAAGAGAGAAAAAGCTAGAGTAGAGAGGGAGGAAAAGACTATTAAGGGAGTGAAGATTCCGGTATTAGAAGAAAGTGACAACATTGATGAGTATCTCAGCCAGTTTGAGCAGATAGCTGACACTCAGGGGTGGAAGAGGGAAACGTGGGTAGCACGTATTTTACCTCAGCTCAGAGGTACAGCTAGGTCGTTGTATTTCGCACTCCCAGCCGAAGAAGCGGGGAACTATGATAGGTTCCGGGACGCCCTATTGAAACGTTTCAACCTCACGGCAGAAGGATACAGGAGAAAGTTCCGGGAGGCGAGGAAGGAGTTAGGGGAGTCCTTTGCCCAGTTTGTGGTGAGAATCAAGAGCTACTTTCACAAGTGGGTTTGCCTCTCACAGAAGAACTTTGATGATCCTCAAGACCTAGTGGATGTGATGGTGACGGAACAGCTAATGGAGACGTTGTCTCCCGATCTAGTGATAAAGGTCAGGGAGAGGAAGCCCGCAAGCGTGGTGGAAGCTGCTGAGGCGGCAGACATAGTGATTGAGGCAAAGAGATCTGTAAAGAGGTCCCAGTTCTTGTCCCCCAATGCCAGCCCATCGAAAAGAGGTTCGGGGGAAGAAGAGAAAGGTGGTGAGAATAAGATTTCTAGCTCCCAGGGTAGCATCCGAGAGGCGAAAGAGAAAGGGTTGTGCTTCAGATGTTTCCGGAAGGGACATCTGAAGAAGGACTGCAAGCGAGTGGGGATGGTCGTTAGGTCACCAATGGGTGGAGTCGCGAGTTCCCCAGGGAAAGTCGTCCCAGGCAGGGTGCCTTCACTGTGCGAGTCGTGTTGCCAGAGACCGTTTGAGCCGCGATGTATGGTCCGGCTGAATGGGGCTGAGGTGCCTGCTCTGAGAGATACGGGGTCAGATGCTCTCATAGTCGACTCGCAACTTGTCCCTCCTAGCGCGTTGACTGGTAGGAAGCAGTACGTGACGTTGGCCTCCACAAATTACCAGACTGCCTGTGACATGGCTGTGGTTGATATGGTCTCACCATTCTTCACAGGAAAGGCAGTAGGCCTCGTAATGAAAAACCCCTTGCTCCCAGTCATCATAGGGAACGAGGTAGAGTTGGAAGATGGGCGAGTGATTAAGGTCCCGGTATACAGCAGGGATCCCGAAGCGGGCACCACGGAAACGAGGGCGCAGGCGCGCAAGAAGCAGGGGGCCGGCGAACCCGTTGTGGTAGCTGGGCCGTTAATTGGACAGACAGGGCCGGAAGAGGTGGCCGAGATGCAGTCTGGGGATGAGACTCTGGAAAGGGTCCGCGAATATGCCCGGACTGGGAAGCAGGTAGTCTCTGGTGTAGGTACGATCAGTTTCGTAAGGAAGGGGACTCTCTATCATAGGGTGTTTTCAGGGCCATCTGGGTCCTACCATCAGTTGGTCGTTCCCAAGCAGCTGCGACGGGAAGTGCTGAAGTGGGCTCATGATCCACCTATGACTGGGCACCTCGGGGTCAGGGCAACCAGGAAGAAAGTATGGAAGACTTTCTACTGGCCGGGCCTATGTGTAGACGTAAAGAGGTTTTGCGCGTCCTGCGACGCATGTCAGGGTAGGGGGCCCAGCGACGGGAGGAGTCAGACTGGATTGCAGCTGCGGCCGTCTGGACCCCCAAGCTTCTGTAGTTCGGTCAGGAAGGTGGACTTCTCGTCTGGGTTGAACTTCTGCGATTCAGGCGTTGTTTCAACTGGGGGGTCATTCCTGGAAGGGAGAATGTTGGGGCAGACTACCTGAGCAGGATGTCCTAGGGGGTTCTGTGGTGTTCTATGCAACCTTCTCTGCTCCGGGTTTGTTACAAAACTGGTAGTTTTGTTTTAAGGGGGGGGATATGTCGCGAGCAGGTTGGGTATTAAAGGTTAATTTTATCGTTCATGTACTTGTGTGTGCGATTCTTGTCCTTGTTGGGTTTTTGTTTCTCTCTTTCTCTCTTTTTGGAGAATCGGGAAATTGTGACGTCATCAGCTTCGAGTCGACGTCACGGGGTTCAGTCGGTTTTGAGAAGGGATTTGGCAGGACCGTTTGAGCGGTACGTGCCAACGAACCTAGAGTGGCTCGACTTCTGTCGGCCCAGAGCGTGGCTTGGCCTCTGTCAGCCCGGGGAAAAGATTTGGCGACTTTATTGTCGTTGTCGGCAAGCCGATCAGAATCAGCACCAGGGGAGGAACCGAGTTTCTTCCATGTAAGTATTAGTTGTGTGTGAATATCGTTGTGTAAGTTTTTCACTAGGTTGTTGGTTTGTTGTGCTAGGGGTGGGTGGGAAGTTGGAATAGGCAGTGGGATTTTTGGAACGGGGTGGTTCTTTTCATTCATTGCCGTGTTTTCCATTCTCGCCTCATTTGCATCATGTCATGATTCATGATAGAGTCGTTGTTGTTTTGATTTGATTTATGTGCATGTTGTTATGCCATGTAAGCTAATTCGGGCCGTTCAGGCCTGTGTGATTTGTCTTCATATCAGTCATCGTCCGAAAATCTCCGCTGCTCCCCATCGCCGTCGTCACTCTCCAAAGTACCCATTGCATCTCATCAACCTGGGCCACCTGGTCCAGAGGAGAAGTTGACGTTCCGGATTACGTCGAGAGTTGGAGAGTTCAAGAGATAAGTTTGACAGTGGAAGATGTTTTGGAACTGAAAGACGAGCAGGACAGTTGAAGAGACAGAGTTTGGACAGTTGTGAACAACAGTGGGGTTTTGTATTTGCATGCTGGACATTTGCGAACAACAGTGAGGGTTTGTATTTGCATGCTGGACAGTTGTGAACAACAGTGGGGTTTTGTATTTGCATGCTGGACATTTG
>JAWQFJ010009456.1:0-33461 GCA_034096865.1 Theodoxus fluviatilis | reverse complement strand
GGTTGAGACCCAGACGTGAGTGATAAGTCGCTATGTAAAACCACACCACTACCTTTACCACGTCCGAAGCTTCGAAGCAGCGGCGTCCCCAGAGAGCCGCCTACCTTGTAGTCTTTGGTGGACAGGAAGGAGAAGATGTCGTGGCCCTCCGTCTGCATGATGAGCACGGTCTGCTTGTAGTGGTGCTGCTCCATGACGGAGGTGCTGTAGAGGCCTGCCAGGGGCATTTTGAAGATTTGCATGTAAGTGTTGTTGAAGCCGCGGTGGTCCACGTCGTGGCAGAGGGCAGCTATCAGAATGGCCATAGCCTCGGACTCCGTCATTGTCTGCAGCGAGTCAAGACGTTGCTTAAATTCAGGCCGTCGCACACGATGCAACAAAAGCAGTTTTTGGATCATGAAAAAAACGCTTCCTCGTGAGCGAGCAGGTATTTCAGTGGACTTTAGTCTCCAGAAATGATTTCACGGTTTAGGACCGGTTCTATTCTCCCAGTATTTCAAGTGAAATCTTCTGCTTGTCACCCAATGGGAACGCTTCTTGCCTTCAGCCACCGCTCTTTAGCCTCGCATGAGTCAAAGATGTCTGCCGTTTTTTCTTTGGTTCGCATGCAAAACGCTTATTTGTAGAATTACTGGCACGCATACAAAGAAACCACAACCAAATAACAGTGTTGATTTCTAAAAACTCTATGTAGAACACATCGATACTGCATTTAAATCGATCGAGATCGATGTGCGTCGGAGTCCGAGGTGCGAGTCGACTCGGGCCACTGACAGAGATACATGATACAACATGGCTATACAGAGATACATGATACAACATAGCTATACAGAGATACATGATACACCATGGCTTGTCCTGTAGCTGAGAGGTTCGAAGAGTTTCACCATGTGCAAACATCTCTCCCCCCCCCCCCCCCCCCCAGCCCTCCCCCCCCCCCCATTTGTTTTTCCAGATCAGAGAAATAGAAACAGCGTGCTTTTGTTGCTCCGTGTGCGACGGCCTTTATCGTGGGTCAAGTTCAAAGGTCAAGGTGCCTGGCTTCATGCTACGACCGCTCACATAGGAATAGGTGCTCAAACGGCACGCTTTTGCTCCCTGGTGGTCTGGTGAGTCCAGTCTATCATTCGAACGCCTTCATGGCAGGGTCTTCAAGGGGCTCAGTCCATAAATTGCCTTTTTCGTATTTTTGAATTGTTCAAACCACTTGCGGACCCTGTTCCCTGCCGGGTCTAGCGACCTGGAACAGATTTTATGCTTACAACATCCCCGCTTCCCTGGAGAGCATGTCTGCTGACGAATGCCCCATAAAAACGCTCCAGAGGTGTTAGCCGCACCCTTCACAGCCGCTGCCTGCATCCTTGAGAGAAGTTAAGCAATACAAGCACAGCGTCTTTTCACAGTCTGCGCTGCCTGGGTGGCGTGAGACCGCACTGATCCCAATACACTCATTGGTTGCTGTATTAGGTATCGACATGCAAGACATTGTAGTAGGAGCAGGAGTATTTGAAATATGTCATTTATGTTACAACATTGCACGACAATACAATACAATACAACACAACACAACACAACACAATATACTTTCATACACACTATGAGGAAATGTAGATGCTGATCATGAAAGGCACACAAAAACTACACACTGTGTACAAAACATATACTAAATACAGGTTCTCATACGTACAAAATTGAATATAATGTATCATTGAGGAAAGTCAGACATGCTGGTATGAATTAAATGTCAAATATATGTGGAAAATAATATGTACATATTTTAGTACGTATGTTTGTAATGTGTATATTTAGAACATGTATTCATGTCACAATCATGTATGCACATTTTAGGCATATTTCACAATTAACAATTAATGGATGTGACTATAGCTCCATCAGCTGTTGAATTTTGAATGTGATTTTATACGCCAATATCAGTATTACCCATATTCAAGTGAGAAAGACAGAAGTTAACACGATGAGACAGCACATTTTATGATGACATTTTGCGTGTGTTTTTCTGGAGACGGGTCTGAAAACAAACCACTGGTCTGATCTGGAAGACATTTTGAAATCGTATTAGACCTACTCCTGTAGGCGATCCGCCATTCAAAGCATCATGACAAAGAATGCTAATTGTATGCAAAAATGAAGCAGAGTCTTAAGCCAAGTGGGCGAATCAGTGCATACCTCCTTGGAAATGTATGCAAAAATGAAGCAGAGTCTTATGCCAAGCGGGCTAATCAGTGCATACCTCCTTGGAAATGAACAAATTGTCTGCACGGAGCCTCGGAATAGGTTCTAGCCAAGCAAAATGTTCTTCTGGACAGAAAAAAATCAAAACATCTTAATCAACAAGATTCGACCGCAAAACTGATTTGCTTCATGGATGCAAAGTGATGGCGTGGGACATGCCTGTGGATGGGTGATCATCATCATGTAGACACAGTGACAGACGATGAACCCGTGCATCCAGTTGTGGTATAGAAGCGCTCTGTAGTTCTTGCGTATTGTCAGCACGAACCGACACACCTGAAAAAGAACGTAACACCAATGGTGTCTCCGTGTGCGCACTTATATGTGTGTGTGTGTGTGTGTGTGTGTGTGTGTGTGCGTGCTTGCGTGTGCGTGCGTGCGTGTGTGTGTGCGTGAGTGTGTGCGTGCGTGCATGTGCGTACGTGTATGTGTGCTTGCATGCGTGTGTGTGTGTATGTGTGTGTGTATGTGTGCTTGCGTGCGTGTGTCTGTGTGTGTGTGTGTGAGTGTGTGTGCGTGTGCGTGCACGTGAGTGCATTTATGTGTGTGTATATGTATGTGTTTTTTGTGTTTGCGTACGTGTGTGTGCGTGCGTGTGCGGATGTACGTGTGCGTTCGTGTATGCGTGTTTGTGAGTGCATGTGCTTGCGTGTGTGTGAGCTTGTGTGTGTGTGTGCGTGTACGCGCACGCGCGTGTGTGAGTGCGTGTGTGAATTTGTGTGTGAATTTGTGTGTGAGTGCGTGTGTGGATTTGTGTGTGTGTGTGTGTGTGTGTGTGTGTGTGTGTGTGTGTGTGTGTGTGAGAGAGAGAGAGAGAGAGAGAGTGAGAGAGAGAGAGAAAGGAAGACTGACGCTTAATTTGTTCAGGCCGGCCGCTCGTCACAATAAGTTCAGGTGACAATAACAATGGATAAAGATTGTGGCACGTGATGGACATTTAGTCAACAGTCATATTTGCTGAACAATCTTTCATCATAAACATTTCAGTACGTTTTAGAGAGTAGTAGATAAACATAACTAAGGAGAGAGAGAGAGAGAGAGAGAGAGAGAGAAAGACAGAGACAGAGAGACAGAGACAGAGAGAGAGAGACAGAGAGACAGAGAGAGAGAGAAACAGAGAGACAGAGAGAGACAGAGAGAGACAGAGACAGGCAGAGACAGACAGATACAGACAGAGAGACAGAGAGACAGACAGAGAGGCAGACAGAGAGACAGACAGACAGACAGAGACAGACAGACAGAGACAGACAGAGACAGACAGAGACAGACAGAGACAGACAGAGACAAACAGATACATAGACAGATAGACAGATAGGCAGACAGACAGACAGACACACAGACAGACAAAGACAGACAGACAGAAACAGACAGACAGCCACACAGACACACAGACACACAGACACACACAGTGACAAACACACACACACACACAGATAGACACACACACACACACACACACACACACACACACACACACACACACACACACACACACACACACACACACACAGACAAACACACAGACAAAAACACAAAAACACACGCACAGACATAGAGGCACACAGATAGAAAGACACAGATGCTTGTTCGACCTATCGACCATACTCCTGCAGGTTTCTTCGGCTAACGACTGATGACCTGAAATGGCCGGCCCAAATTGGTGATGTATTCACCATATCAGCTATATTTGCTTTGTATGAAAGGATTAGATTAATTTTCTTTCTTCTTTTCTTTCTTTCATTCGTTCATTCGTTTCTTTCTTTCATTCTCTATATATCAATTCATTTATTCACCTATTTATACTTACATTACTCTCCTACTTTACTAACTTACTTTATTTACTTTGCTTACTTTACCTACTTCACTTTACTTACTTTACCTACTTTACGAACTTTGCCTACTTACTTTACTTATTTATTTATCTGTCTGTCTGTCCATCAATGCATCCATGCACGCATCATCCATGCATGCATGCATCCATCCATCCATCCATCCATCATCAATCCCTCCATCCATCCATCCATCCATCATCAATCCATCCATCCATCCATCCATCTATCTATCCATCCATCCATCATCAATCCCTCCATCCATCCATCTATCCATCCATCCATCATCAATCCATCCATCCATCCATCATCAATCCCTCCCTCCCTCCATCATGAATCCATCAATCAATCCATCCATCCATCCATCCATCATCAATCCATCCATCTATCCATCCATCCATCATCAATCTCTCCATCTATCCATCATCAATCTCTCCCTCCTTCTCTTCTTTCTTTGTTTATTATTCATTCATTCATTGAAAGCCAATAAAACTCATGCAGCTCCCACTTTGTCGATATCGAAGTTCGAGGAGTGGAGGTCGAAGAGCCGGTCCATCATGTAGATGACGTAGCGCGGCAGCGCCAGGCCAGAGTCTTGCCAGACGAAGAAGCCGTAGGTGTTGAAGTCCTTGGGCATCTCAGCTTCTGTGAGCATGGGCAAGGCGCGCAACTTGACGACCTCATCGTTGCTGGTCACGATGTGGTAGTGCAGCACCTCCATCGACACCTGTGGGTTTGGGTCGAATGAATGAATGAACAAATGAATGAGTGAATAATGAATAATGAATGAATTAACGAAGAACTGGAAGTTGTTTGAGGGTCCCTCAGCCGTCTTTGGCTATCTGAGGCCTCCACATGAGTTGTTTTTAAGTTTGACAGCATATAATGAAGTAAGAGCAACATAATCTGTAAAATATTCCTACATGTTTATTAGGTACTGGGTCAAATCCCGCCCGTACCAAGAACGGTGAACGTCCTTTTACACGCCGCATTAGGTGCCCCTTGCCAGTTGTACGCAAAGTGCGCGACAGCAGAATCAATGGAGAATTCGTAGTGCGCATAAATGCTGCTTTTAATAGTCCTGAGCCCAAGCAGCTCTATCGTTCAAAAGCTTCGGATAGTTGTTGACACCAAAATATATTTGTTCTGATGGGTTAAGGGAATATTCTTTGTTGATATTTTGTAAACAATAACTTTCAAATGAATATAAATAACGTATGATAATTAAAAGAAGTTGGAAAAAAACTCTATGAAATACGTCTATTTGCCGGTACCAGATTCGGAGTTGCGTCCCTTGCATATAGGTTTCTAACCTGAACAACGGCGCTCGACAAGTGCATTTCGCACTGCTGCAAAGACATTACTTCTCTAGATTTAGCGAGCTTCACACAGATTAAGTGGAATACCACCATATAGTCAAGCAAGCAGTGGAGTAGTTTAGACGGCGAAGAACGTGTGACAGTTGAGAAACTTCTTGCTTTACAATCAAAGCCTGAAAGTGAAACGTGTTGCTTTCACCGGTAATGTTACAATCGTTTCACAAACAAACAAAGAATTGAACAGGCGCAGCGTCGATTTGAGAAGGGCAAAGCTGTGGGAGCTGTTTCACCGAGGAAAAAAATGAGACCACAAAGACAGAACAGCCCAGAATCGACTACCAGCAGCGAGCATACCCTGCCTCTTGTCTGTATTGTGTGCAGAAAGACAAAGTCTAAAAAATGCAAATCGACAGGGACTTGAGCTCCAGAAAAACTCGTACAAGTAAGTTGAACGTTATACTTTCGTTACATTTTAGTAAAAACTAGTTGATTGATTGCCTGATTGATCATTTGAGGTCTATTTAGATCATAATCATGTGAGGAAAATAGTGTTGCTTGTTGCATGAAACCAAGTTAAAGGGGCAGTCTAGGGAAAATAAATAATGTCCAAAGAAAATCAGTAGGTAGAAGGTATATGACCAAAAAAATGAATATTTTCTTAGGCTCAAACAATCCCCAGAATACAGATTTAAGGTACAAAAATCAACAAAGTGGTAAATACGCATAAGTTTTAGCGCGATAATAGACCTTATTCACGCGGCGGCCATGTTAGTTTTAAAACGAGGCTGCATACGCTAACGCGGCGACCGCGCTACCTTCACAGTATTGCTGGAGCGGCAATTTGACAAGTGTTCCGGACTTTTCTCAAGGTGATGTGGAAAGTTCGTCGAACAAAGGCAGAACAATAGCAAGAAGACAAAGTGACAAAGGCTATGAGAAGTGGATTGAAGGGTTTATCGACTACGATGCCATCAGAGGTTGGTACACAGTGACAAGTTCTTTCGTTTAGATTAGAACTGAGTGTTCGAGTTTTTTTTTCTTTTCTTGGTGTCGCTTTAAAATCTGTTCACAGTACAAGGCTAGCTGGTTTACTTAGATGTGATATTTTTTAATGCGTGCTAACTGATATTAGGTTTAGAGCTTGAATTTTCGACGATATTACACAAGTTCTTTTTCGCTTACAACTCGAGTGTTCGAACCAATGAAAACCACGGAAAGAGACGGCCGTTTCGTTCCTTGCCCCTCATTGGCCAGCTTGTCATGAGGTCAGCCCGTGATCACGCGCTGACCTCATGACAAGCTGGCCAATGAGAGGCAAGGAACGAAACGGCCGTCTCTTTCCGTGGTTTTCATTGGTTCGAACACTCGAGTTGTAAGCGAAAAAGAACTTGTGTAATATCATCGAAAATTCAAGCTCTAAACCTGATATCAGTTAGCACGCATTAAAAAAATCACATCTAAGTAAACCAGCCAGCCTAGTACTGTGAACAGATTTTAAAGCGACACCAAGAAAAAAACACCTCGAACACTCAGTTCTAATCTAAACGAAAGAACTTGTCACTGTGTATCAACCTCTGATGGCATCGTAGTCGATAAACCCTTCAATCCACTTCTCATAGCCTTTGTCACTTTGTCTTCTTGCTATTGTTCTGCCTTCGTTCGACCATCTTTCCACATCACCTTGAGAAAAGTCAGGAACATTTGTCATATTGCCGCTCCAGCAATACTGTGAAGGTAGCGCGGTCGCCGCGTTAGCGTCTGCAGCCTCGTTTTAAAACCAAAATGGCGGGTCGCGTGAATAAGGTCTATGAGTGCGCAAATGTTGTATTTTATGTTTTAACCATATTTTCGGCAATAATCTTAGAATGGGGTCTTACCAAAGTGGATGCTAGTAACGATCTTTTTGAAAACAAAATTAACCATGATCTTAACATTAGTTTAACCTGAAATTGGCAAACAAATAGAGAAATGGATTATCTATACAGAAAACTATATTTTATTAGCAGCTGCCACCGCAACTCTCTGCAATGCACACAACTGTGTGCATGTGTTGGGTGTGTGAAGAAACAGTCGGCGTTGGTGGAGGAAGACATGGACCACACAATTGACACTGACAGTAGACAGTAGTGGTTCTGACACTGATATGTATTTTGAAGGAGACATTGATTCCATTGATTCAGACTGGGAATGATTTCAACAGCATTGTGTTTGTGTGGAGATTGTGCAACCAAGAGATGTGCAGAAGGAATAGGTGGTGGTGTGTGCACATTGGTACGTATGTTGACTATCATCAAGGGAGGCAACTCGAATGATTTGAGTAAAAGAAGTTTTTAAATTCTTAATTAATTGCTTACTAAACCTAAAATCACTAACATACTCCAATACATGAATTATTGTAATATTTGAACATGCCTACTTACTTTAGTCGGGGGGGGGGGGGGGGGGTGGGAGTGAAAACACAATTTCTTTTTTAAAAATACTTCTGACCTGTTTGCGTGAAAAACGAATTTCAGAAACAAAAAATTCTCAAAATTCAGATTCTACCCAAAGTTATTGTATCTCAAAATGTCATGTACTATGTGTCTTCTTTCAAAATATGTCAAAACATTTCAGTCTAAACTTGTAGCCGACACTTCCTTTTTCTAGAGCTGTTAGAGCTGCTTGGCCTCAGAACTATTAAAACGTTGTTCGCTATTCGTATTTTGTTTTCAGTCAAAATTGTTAACAGGGACACGCAACCTTTGCTGTAGGCCTACACTACTGTTATAAACTTATAGCGCTCTCAGTGATAGTGACGGTGTGGTGGTGATGATGGAAGCGATGATGGATATGACGGTAGTTGTGTTAGTGGTGATTGTGATATAGGTTTTTATGGTGGTAATGGCAGCGTTGGTTGTGCTTTTGGTGGAGGTAGTAGAAATGCTGCTGCCGGTAATGGTGGTGGTATCGTGATGGCAGCAGCCCTCGTACTCGCAGCCTCTGAGGCGACGACAATGACGACGACGGCGACAAGGATCGTCTGAATGCCAAGCCAAGTAAACATATAACCAAACTATGACGGTTTCTTGCTGTACTAAAACTAAACCAGGCTCCAGACTGATGAAAAGAGAGCAGCGAGCGTTTGATCCGAGTGGTCGCAATTGTTGTGAAATCGGTTATCATAAGCTGTTTGCACTACTAGAGTTGCGTCCATTGATTAATGATATTGTGCGCATGCGCAGAAATAAAGAGTTCCTCTTCCCTCAGCACGGCATTTGGTTTGCCTCTGTCAGTGTGCACGCTAAATCCCATATATTCGCCAGACAGAAATGGAAATTAAAAGACAACAGCATTAGCACCAGCTGCCTTAATAAGAACTCTGCAACAAGAAGGGCAAAGCCCATACGACTCACATGATTCACCTTGACCTTCAATGTCAAGGTAAAAAAACTACACCTAGCAATGACATCATACACTAAGAAATGCTTTACACATTTTTCCTACCTAAATACATGTGACCTTGACCCAAGGTCAAGGTCATCCAACGTCATGCAACACAAAGCTGTTAATTCAAGATATAGGAAGCACAATGTTGCTTATTGGCACTTTCTACCATGAGATTTGGTCCCTTTTAGTGGTTCACTACCCCATTTTGGTCACATTTCATAAGGAGCAAAGTGACCTTGACCTTCATGATATGTAACCAAATGTATCTCATGATGAAAGTATAACATGTGCCCCAAATAATTATTAAGTTTGAAACAGTTATCTTCCATAGTTCAGGGTCAAGGTCACTTCAAAATATGTATACAATCCAACTTTAAGAGTTCCTGTGACCTTTACCTTGAAACAAGGTCAATCAAACTGGTATCTTAAAACAGGGCTTACTTTGCTCTATATGCCATATATAGGTCAGGTATCCAATCTCAAAAACCAGAGACAATTGGGAAAATGTGAAAAATGGCTGTTTTTTTAAACATTTACGGCCCCTGTGACCTTGACCTTGAAACAAGGTCACGTAACCATGCATGTTTTTGTATGCCTTGTCATCATACACCATCATGCCAAATTGGGCGTTGATAGACCTAATAGTCTCCGAGAAAAATCCAACGTTAAAGTTTTTTACGGACGACAGGACGCCCGGACTCCCAGACGTCCGGACGCCGGGACACCCGGACGGACGACACGGGTGACCTAGTAGGAAAGTATAACATGTGTACTACAATGTTATTAAGTTTGGAAGAGTTATCTTCCATAGTTCGGGGTCAAGGTCACTTCAAAATATGTATACAATCCAACTTTAAAAAGCTCCTGTGACCTTAACCTTGAAGCAAGGTCAAGTCACTATAAATGTTTTTGTACTCCTTGACATCCTACACCATCATGCCAAATTGGGTGTTGATAGACTTAATAGTCTCCGAGAAAAATTCAACGTTAAAGTTTTTTACGTATTACAGGACGACCGGACGCCCGGATGCTCGGACGGACGCCCGGACGGACGCCCGGACACCCGGACGCCCGGACGGACGACACGGGTGACCTAGTATGAAAGTATAACATGTGTACTACAATGTTATGAAGTTTGGAAGAGTTATCTTTCATAGTTCAGGGTCAAGGTCACTTCAAAATATGTATACAATCTAACTTTGAAGAGCTCCTGTGACCTTGACCTTGAAGCAAGGTCAATTAAACTGGTATCAAAAGATAGGGATTACTTTGCCCTATATACCATATATAGGTCAGGTATCCAATCTCAAAAACTTCAGAGAAAATTGTGAAAATGTGAAAAATGGCTGTTTTTTAGACAACATTTACGGCCCCTGCGACCTTGACCTTGAAGCAAGGTCAAGTCACTATGTATGCTTTTTGACGCCTTGTCAGCATACACCATCATGCCAAATTGGGTGTTGATAGACTTAATAGTCTCTGAAAAAAATCCAACGTTAAAGTTAGTTACGGATGCCAGGACGGACGAAAAGGGTGAGTACATAGACTCACTTTTGCTTCGCATGTGAGTAAAAAAATGCAAAGTGTCACGCGCCTAATGATTTGTAAGAGCTGATCAGAGTAAGAGCGAGTCAAGCCTTGAGGAAGAGCTACGCCCAAAATCTTCACCCCGTCATTAAACCATGGATTCTCAAACCTCCAAGCGACCCTAGTGATCATCACTGTTTGTTTTGCCTTCGTGATTCCGGCTGTCTGTCTTTACCTATCTTGATTTTATCTAGTTATTCCGCTTTTCCGAATCGCAAAGGACGACGCGGTGGATCTATGAGCGTGTTTGTTAAACGTTTGGCCCAAAATCTCGAGAGAATCGCGAGGCCTAGGCGTAGCCTACGTTCCTCGCTCATTAGGACGCACTCTCCGTGAAGGCGGGAAGCCGAGGGAGGTCCGGAGCTCCCTCGATCATTCTCGCTACAGTGACCCGGATGAGCCAAAATAGCGGAAACAGTGCGAGTTACGCTGGTGTTCGGAAAGAACAGTACCTGTAATGTGCTTCTCAGGGTTTGAGAATGGAAAAGTGTACGTACACGGAAGTATTTGCTGTCCGAGTGTTCATGTGTATATATAGAGGAGTGTGTGTATTGGGTATTTCTGGACATACACTGCCGAAAATTGTTTTATCGCTTGCAGTATACGTACGCTCTATGAATTATATCCCTTGAATTGATCGAAATGAATCGAGGCCTCACATTTTCGACAAAATTGTCTGCAGTCGAACCTGGGTTGCTTTTTTTCGTTGAAAAAGTTCCCGTGCCATTCAATATGACACCATGGTGTGTTCTATGAAGTGAACAAGAAGGGCAAAGCCCATACGACTCACATGTTTGACCTTGACCTTTACATGACCTTGACCTTCAGGTGACTTTCAAGGTCAAGGTCAAACAACTAAACCTAGCAATGACATCATATACTAAGAAATGCTTTACACATTTTCCCTACAAAATACATGTGACCTTGACCCAAGGTCAAGGTCATCCAAGGTCATGCAACACAAAGCTGTTAATTCAAGACATAGGAAGCACAATGGTGCTTATTGGCACTTTCTACCATGAGATATGGTCACTTTTAGTGGTTCACTACCCCATTTTGGTCACATTTCATAAGGGTCAAAGTGACCTTGACCTGGATGATATGTAACCAAATGTGTCTCATGATGAAAGTATAACATGTGCCCCACATAATTATTAAGTTTTAAACAGTTATCTTCCATAGTTCAGGGTTAAGGTCACTTCAAAATATGTATACAATCCAACTTTGAAGAGCTCCTGTGACCTTGACCTTGAAGCAAAGTCAATCAAATTGGTATCAAAAGATAGGGATTACTTTGCCCTATAAACCATGTATAGGTCAGGTATCCAATCTAAAAAACTTTAGAGACTATTGGGAAAATGTGAAAAATATCCGTTTTTTAACATTTACGGCCCATGCGACTTTGACCTTCAAGCAAGGTCAAGTCACTGTGTATGCTTTTGTACACCATTATGCCAAATTGGGTGTTGATAGACTGAATAGTCTCCGAGAAAAATCCAACGTTAAAGTTTTTTACGGACGGCAGGACGCTCGGACGCCCGAACGCCCAGACGCCCGGACGCCTGGACGGACGACACGGGTGACCTAGTAGGAAAGTATAACATGTGTACTACAATGTTATGAAGTTTCGAAGAGTTATCTTCCATAGTTCAGGGTCAAGGTCACTTCAAAATATGTATACAATTCAACGTTAAAGACCTCCTGTGACCTTGACCTTGAAGCAAGGTCAATCAAACTGGTATCAAAAGATAGGGATTACTTTGCTCTATATACCATATATAGATCAGGTATCCAATCTCAAAAACTTCAGAAAATTTGTTAAAATGTGAAAAATTGCTGTTTTTAGGCAACATTTACGGCCTCTGCGACCTTGACCTTGAAGCAAGGTCAAATCACTATGTATTTTTTTGTACACCTTGTCATCCTACACCATCATGCCAAATTGGATGTTCATAGACCTAATAGTCTTCGAGAAAAATCCAACGTTAAAGTTTTTTACAGACGCCCGGACGCGCGGACGGACGAAAAGGGTGAGTACATAGACTCACTTTAGCTTCGCATGTGAGTCAAAAACTGATGTAATATCTGAATCGTTAGTTATTTCATTTATCGGCAAGTTCTTCACCGACTCTGGCGCCAGGACGCAGCCATGTTCTTCCGCCTTGCGAGATGATTGGCCGTTTTTCTAGCTGTAGGAGCGTCTCACTCGCCCTCGACGAACCATTAAGAGAGAATCGCGAGATTTGTGGCCAAACAAACGCGCCCTATTCTTACCCCCTCCCCATCGACAGGAAGTTGACGCGCCTGATAAGCTTCATGGGTAGGGCGGTCGAACATCAGCCGGAAGTGTGCGAGTTTGCTCCTCACTTCAGTCCTGAAACGTTATCCGTCTGTGCCCTGCAGGATTTCGGCTCTGTGATGGGAGCAATGAAGTCTAAAGTTAGTGGAATGGCGTTGACTGGCGTTACCTTGAACAGGTCTTGCTGTTGCTTGAAATCGGTGTAGAGGTGGCTGAAGTAGAGCGCCTTGGAGCAGAAGTCGGTGAAGAGTCGCAGCAGGGGCAGGTTATCCGACATCCACTCTTCGTCCTTACTGGTGTTGGTCACCGTCACGGCAGCCCTTTTGTGGTGCGATCCACTGTACCGAATCTGTCAAAGGCAGCCATAGACGCTGGGTTACATAATGACAAGATATATAATAACACAGTGTGTGTGCGTGAGAGAGAGAGAGAGAGTGAGAGAGAGAGATAGAGATAGATAGGTAGATAGAGAGATAGAGAGAGAGGGGGGGGGGAGGTAATTCCTGATATAGAGCCGGACAACCTGCGTGGAACAGACAGGGAAAAAAAGCTTCGGACCAGGAGTGGACCGAACCCGCTACCTACCGGTGAACGTTCGAGTGCTCTGACCACTGAGCTACTCTGTGGTCCTCAATTCGTTTTGTCTACATTAGCAATTTACAGACGCCACCCATTTTCGACGTCACTTTTTTTTAAATCCTACGTGCCCGAATTTTCTAGATTCCCTGGAACGTCTGCTGGTCTTTCCCGGTCGTCACAGGTCACTCCCTCGTCGCTCAGACAAGTCTGTCCTGAGCGTCTTGCAACGAAGCTCCTAATACAGAACGGGGCACTGCACGGGAAAGACACTTACGGTCACTGTCCAGCGCTAAATGTGTGACTACAAATACTGACACACACAAAACCCCCTTAAAGCCCATGCATACGCTAATTCGTTCCGAGTCTGTTATTAAACATTTCCATCCACAACCGATGGAGAAACTCAAATTTATAAAGAAGAAATAGAAAAATATGTAGAAGTGAGAGGGGACAACACATTTCTTGCCGTTCACTTGAATTATTATAATACTTTCTTCTCTTTTTGAATGCAAAATGCAAGTATGCTATCAAGTTTCTGATTACAGCTTCATCGAGAGGCATCAACGTAGCCCCCCACAGAGATCATCGTTGTCGTAGCGTCTAGTGACTATGAATCTGTTTCTCAACTCTGAATAATGAGGACATCTGAACAGCAAGAAAGGAATAACTAGAAAAAACCCGGTCTTTTCCCCTCCCGGGGTCTGCACCACGGAACGGCACCTCTCACAGAAGGCAAACACTTGTAATCTTATCTCCAAACGTATTTAGTTTTTTTTTATGTTGGTAGTAGAACAGCATTCCATGCATCTCCTAAGCATAGTGGCAAATTGCAAAGGGATTACGTGATTGATTGTTGAAAAAATGAGTACCAAATATTAATGAAAAAAGGAAAACACCAAATTTGAGAAAACATTTTTTAAAGTTTTGCCTCGTTATCTGGTTCAGCTGCTCATTCATTTCTCATCGTAGAGGCCTGCAGATTGGCATGCAGCCTCGTTTCCCTCTCCACCAGGTGTGGAAAGTTTTTTCTTTTGTCGCTGAGACTTGGCTGCCAGAGCAGCAAGTCTAACTGTGAGATATGATCTTTTTAAAAATTTCATGCATACTAATGAGGAGTTGTATTTTAACACCTATAAAATAAACATTAAAATATTTCTTGATGAGATACAGATCAGAAAATTGAATGGGTGATAAATGAAATGCTGTGGATGCACCAAGTGCTAAAAAGTCATTTTTTTCATATACTTTCATGAAAAAGAATGATTTGTGGTTAAAGCTGTCCTTAATGAGGCTTAGGCAAAAAGACTAGTAGATAGTAATTCGTTTTCTACGTGTGATGGGTTCGGGGGTAGAACAAGCTCACTGCGCAGCTCTGCGTTAGTTAATGTGTCTATTCCATTTCTCTCGTCAACAACGATGGACGAAGACTTGATCGCAAAGGTAATTTTTTACCTCCTCTCTCTTTCTCTCTCTCTCTCTCTCTCTCTCTGTCTCTCTCTCTCTGTCTCTCTCTCTCTGTCTCTGTCTCTGTCTCTCTCTCTGTCTCTGTCTGTCTGTCTCTGTCTGTCTGTCTGTCTGTCTGTCTGTCTGTCTGTCTGTCTGTCTGTCTGTCTGTCTGTCTGTCTGTCTCTCTCTCTCTCTCTCTCCTCCCCCCTCTCTCTGTCTGTCTCTCTCTCTATCTCCTTCCTCTCTATATATCTCTGTCTCTCTCTCTTTCTCCTTCTCTCTCCCTGTCTCTCTCCCCTTCCCCCCCCCCCCCTCCTCTCTCTCCTCTCTCTCCTTCCTCTCTGTCTCTCTGCCTGTCTGTCTCTCTCTCTCTCTCTCTCTCTACTTCCTCTCTCCCCTCCCCCATCTCTCTCTCTGTCTCTCTCTCTCTCTCTCTCTCTCTCTCTCTCTCTCTCTCTCTCTCTCACACACACACTTCACCTGTGGTAGCCGAGCTGTGGAGACGTGCCGCGAGCGCGCTCCAGGCAGTTGAGGCTAGGAACTTACCCTGAACTTACCTTACTCTCAGGCAAAACTGGTTTGTGTTCTCTCTGTTAATGTGTCCTGGGCTTAGAGGCATCGGACTATCTGGGGATTCACTAACCAGTTTTTCGAAATTCCGTGTAGTTTGGGGGGATGGGGGGACCTTTTGAGAGTCCACCCTCCGTCGAGGCGCAATGTCATTCAGCGTGGCTGAGACTATAGTGAATATAGTCTCAGCAACAGGTTGGTCACGTGATAGCCTTAATTCTTCCATAACATGCATACCACCATTCAACACTGAGTCTCAGCCACGCTGAATGGCATATCACATCGTTGAGTGTATTCCTCCGCTTGTTGTGATACACTCGATACTGGCAGCCATATTTCCGTCAGTTCATTTTCTAAACATCGATTTCCCATGAATGTAAAACTTGTATGCGGTAAAATTCGAATCACAAGAGTGTAATATTGTGAACTCTACTAATTATAAGGACTTTGAATACAACAGTAACAATTATACTTCATTGTGCGAGTAAGGCAACCAATCCCGTCTGCATAATGATAATCTTTTGGATCGATAGTACGATACGCCCAGAAACCCGCTGAGTGCTTTTACTGATGATGAATCATTAATTTAATGTATGCTTAGAAGGATTAAACTTAGAAAAACTGCTTCTGAGCTCTCCGATGATATCGAACTTCGGAATCGGACGGAAGAAACTTCGACTCGATCAATGTTCAACACAGAGACAACAGTGAGTAAAATCTTCCTTCTACTTCTAGATCAGTGGATACACGAATGATCGAAGTGTGGACTCAGCAGCTCGTCAAACAGTGTGAAGGCAGTTAGACCACAGGTTCCGGCCAGAAAGCATTTACTTGCGAGAGTATAACCATAGATTCACGAAACCAGCCCGGAGCCATAGGAATCATTTTCGATGCGTTTATACTGACTAGTTCCAAAGACAAGCGCACGTGCTGAAGGCAGTTTGCAACCTTATCGACGATGTTCGCGCTAAAAGTAGTTCTCAAATGATTTCCTGAAAATCTCATAGATTAGTTTTATTAGAACACTAAATTTGTGTTTATCTATCGGGATAAATAATTGGAGTGAAATAGAATCGTCTCTTTTTACTCTCAATGGTCTTTTGATCATGTTGAATTTTGATTGGTAAAATCATTGGAATGTGGGGGCCGAAGTCACGTGACCAACCTGTTTCAGAGATACTACATCTCTGTGTTCAGAATGGCGCAATGTAAGCAGGACGCTTCTCGCGAACTACTGACTTCGACCTATGCCTCTACTCCACAGTCAGTGCTTTGCTACTACGTCAGTGTCAAACTCTAGTAAGTGCCTTCACTTCGACACTATTTTGAAATCCTTTATTTGAATTGTGCGTCATGCTCGATTTGATGTCGTGAGTGTGTTCACCATCACCGTTTGAACGTGGACGGTTTGACCGATTGCTGTTTAAAGTTTCAAGCTATACCCAGATGTGTGAAATTTCCATGCATTGAGGCCCAAGGCCACAGTAAGTAATGCGATTCTCCATTTCTTGCAATTGTGCATGTACATGATTATTATATTCTTTCGGAGCTGATGACCACTCACAGCTAAATCACCAATATGGGTGTCGAACTTGACACGTATCGAATTCGGATAGGCATGCACGCTCGAATCAACACTCAGAAAGCAAGAAGTAGTAGTACTAAGTACGAAGACAAATGGCAACCAAATTGGCAGATATTCTCGACGCTGGGCCAAAACTACAACATAAAACTTTCTCTCACGTCAACGACGAGGAAGATCTGTTGTCTCGTTATGGCACTGTATGTTCTGTTGGCACTTTCATGTGTTGCTAAACCCCGTTGTGACGAGTAGGTCTTTAAAAAATATATATTAGAACTGGGTCATTATACGTCTAGGGCATTCAGAGTGGCTGAGACTAGTGGATATAGTCTCAGCAACAGGTTGGTCACGTGATAGCCTTAATTCTTCCATAGCATGCATACCACCGTTTTGAACACAGAGTCTCAGCCACGCTGAATGCCATATCACATCGTGAGTGTATTCCTCCGCTGGTTGTGATACACTCGATACTGGTAGCCATCTTTCCGTCAGTTCATTTTCTAAACATCGATTTCCCATGAATGTAAAACTTGTATGCGGTAAAATTCGAATCACAAGAGTGTAATATTGTGAACTCTACTAATTATAAGGACTTTGAATACAACAGCAATATTTATACTTCATTGAGCGAGTAATGCAACCAATCCCGTCTGCATAATCATTTGGACCGATACACACAGAAACCCGCTGAGTGCTTTTGCTGATGAGGAATCATTAATTTAATGTATGCTTAGAAGGATTAAACTTAGAAAAACTGCTTCTGAGCTATCCGATAATATCGAACTTCGGAATCGGACGGATTCCTACAGAAGAAACTTCCATTCGATTAACGTTCAACACAGACGGAATGTAGGTTAAATCACTTACTGACTCCATCAGTCGATACACGAATGATCGAAGTGTGGAGCTCGTCAAACAGTGGGAAGGCAGTTAGACCACAGGTTCCGGCCAGAAAGCAATTACTTGCGAGAGTATAACCATAGATTCACGAAACCAGCCCGGAGCCATAGGAATCCTTTTCGCTGCGTTTATAGTAGGTCCAAAGATTGCGTGTATTACTATATACACAATCGCACGTGCTCAAGGCAGTTTGCAACCTTTTAGACGACGTTCGCGCTAAAAGTAGTTCTCAAATGATTTCCTGAAAATCTCATAGATTAGTTTTATTAGAACACCAAATTTGTGTTTATCTATCGGGATAAATAATTGGAATGAAATAGAATTGTCTCTTTTTACTCTCAATGGTATTCTGATCATGTTGAATTTTGATTGGTAAAATCATTGGAATGTGGAGCCGAAGTCACATGACCAACCTGTGTCAGAGATACTATATCTCTGTGTTCAGAATGACGTCTAGGGATGTCCTTCTTGAAACCTACTCGTACACCTTCACTCTTTCATTCAAACAATGAATGGGATGAGTCTCTAATGAAAGAATGGGACCACAGGAATCAAATTAAATGTTTTAATTTTCTCACAAACATAAAACTGATGAAGAGCGACGAGCACTGCAAAGCTTTACTAAGTGTAATGATACAATAGATTATAATTCCCAAACCCAAATAAGAAGAATACACTCTGCCAAAACCGGGGATAAAAGAGATACTTAACTGAATCGACGAAACATCCACGAGGCAGCATACACTAGCCAGCCTCGCATCACTTGAGCCCGTGAGCATGTGGGCCCACAAACCCGCAAGCAGCGTGGGGTGGGAGGTTAGGATATCCCATGCGCTCGGGGCACACTCACAAGCACACATTCAAACCACGACAAAACAAACCTCTCGGGAGGGGAGGGTGATTTATCACCCCAGCAGACTTGCGAGACGAAAACAGTTTTTACAGTCGACGAGCGTAACCTGGGTAAACTTCAGCAGGTCACTAACCGTGGCTTTCCTGAGGAGTCGCTGACTGGAGAGGGGGGAAAAATCGAGCTGTACTTGGGCAGGCTGACAACGGAATTCTTCACTCTCTCTCTCTGTTGGAGTAGAAGCTAGGGTCAGCGTGTTCGACCTAGGCTGCAACGGGAGGCCCGCAGCACGTGCCGGGCAGACGATAGGCTTTCGCATTTCACTCCTCAGGCCAGCGTCGCAGACGAGGTGGCACTTCTGTTTTCCCAAACTCATAATTCTGGCTGATGCCGCACTAAAACTGGAACAGGGCGCTGGTACCTACGGGGGTCTGTTCAGTAAAAATAATACTTTGAGCGCGCCGAATTATATTCCACGGAGATTTTATATGTTCACAGAAAATCCTAAGTCCATTCTGTCCAATCACGACACGGTGGATGATCTCCATTCACGTTTTAATGCCACAATAGATCATGGAATTCTTCTCTCCCGTCTAAGACATGTTTTTGGCATTGACAACACAGCACTCTCCTTCCTGAAATCATATATATCAGAACGTAGGCAGACTGTTTTGATCCAGGGTATTGCTTCTGATCCTGCCCCGCTAAATTACGGAGTCCCACAGGGCTCGGTTCTGGGTCCTCTGCTGTTTCTACTGTACACCCAACCACTTTCCAACGTAATTGACAGTCATTCATTCTCTCACAGTGAATTTGCTGATGACACGCAACTTTACAACTCCACTCATCCCAGTCAAATCCAACTTCTTCTCTCTGCAAGTGAACTTTGTATTTCTGATGTGAAACAGTGGATGACACAGAACAAACTCAAACTTAATGATTCAAATACCGAAGCTCTCCTGGTTGGCGGTAGAGGCGAATTCGATCAGGCCCTGAAACTAACCATAGGTCAGAGTGAGATAGAATTCTCAAAGTCTGTTAGGAACTTAGGTGTCATGTTCGATGATGATCTTTCTATGAGAGTTCATGTGAACAAAGCTTGCCAGTTAGCTTACTACGAGTTAAGGAAAATTGGCACTATTCGTCACTATCTTTCACAACAGGCCACTCAAACCCTTGTCACTTCCCTTGTTCTGTCCCGTCTTGATTATGGAAATTCTCTTCTTGCCGGCATTCCTGGCACTCTGCTAAACAAACTGCAAAAAGTCCAAAACACTGCTGCTAGATTAATCTTTAGATGTCCCAAGAGAACTCCCACATCCAAACTCCTTCGTGCACTGCATTGGCTCCCCGTCGCTCAGAGGATAGAGTATAAGCTAGCCATTATGTGTTTCAACTTCTTCAATCAAACTGCACCACACGCACTCTAAAAAATTCTCACTGTCTACACCCCCGCTAGAAATAACCGTTCAGCTGCAGACACCAAAACGTTAAATGCCCCCCGTCGCAAAAAGAAAACCCAAGGACAGCGAGCTTTTTCCTACATCGGCCCTGTAACATGGAATAGCCTACCTTTCCCTGTCCGTCACTCTAATTCCATGTCCCAGTTCAAAACCTCCCTCAAGACACACCTGTTCCGGTCAGTCGTTCCTGACGAGCAGTGAAGGCGCCTCTTTTATGTTTCGTGTTTTGCCTGCTACTTAATTAATTGTATTGTATTTAATTTTTTTTCTTTTTATTTCAATTGTACAGTGTGCGAGTGTTAGAATGCTTTGTATGAGTGTAGACTTCATCATTGTACACGCCATGAGCTTGCCTATTAGGGAAGGTATGTGCGTTAGAAATAGTCTGTATTATTATTATTATTATTATTATTATTATCAACCAATCAGCGTTCAGCAGTATATATATCACCCTGGAGTCACATGTCCTTCATCCTCATTCTTGATTGCTCCCTCCAAGCTGACACTCTCATTAGACGGCTCTCGTGGGGAATTCTATGTGGATTGTGTGAAGTGATATCACCAGTCAAGAAACATTCAATTCCCAATTTAAGACGTTTTACTAAGTCATTCTTCTCCAGCAAGAGTTAATATTTATCCGTCTCTTGCCCCCTTCAATTCCACAATTAGATAGGGTGCATTCCTAGACCCACACCGGTTTGGCAGTTTTCGTACTCACATAACTACGGTCTGGCAGAGTATTAACCCGTCCCCATTGACAACAATAACAAACAGCAGTGGCAGGAAACGTGTTCTCGCCACTCCCGTGCATTGTCGGGAAACCTGCATAATCTCGCTGGTCTTATCATGCATAGTGGCGATGTAGAAGCCAATCCCGGTCCTCCAACAGACTACTGCAATATCGGCACGAATACTAACATGCATTTTCCCCTGTACCACATGCGAGTACCGTTCCAAACGGTTTTCAAGCCAATCACTCGCAGACACTTGGCTCGTGTGCAGGTCTAGAGCACTCGATAAGACATGTAGAAGAGATAATTGGAGGGAAGCTAGATGCAATGCACCACGAAATTGGTCATACATCTGATTGTCTGAAAAGGTTTTGTGAGGAACAAGGTCAGCTGTGGATAAGCTGCCAAGAAAATATGAGGCAATGTCATGAGAGGTGCAAGTACCTGTCAAATTGGAACGAACGCATTCAAACAGAACAGAATGAAATTAAAAGACATTTGGTGTCTTTAAGGATAGCTTGACTGAATGACAGGAGTGACCAAACAAAGTGCGACCTCATGCTGAACTCTGTTCAGTTCCTTGGAATGCGGGAAGATGCACGCGAATCAGGTGAACTGCTTTCACACAGTGTTTTGCAGCTTTTGAGGGAAGCAGTGCCTGATGTGCCCTGTTCCCCCAGTAATTTCAGTGCGGAAAGGCAAGGTGAGATGCACTCAGGCAGGCGGCGTAATTCACCACGTCCAGTGCTGGTGAATTTCGCAGAGGAGTCTGACAAAGCACTGGTGCTGGAGAAAGGCCGACGCGCCCTCAGACAGATGGGTGTGACCATTATCAGAAATACGTCATTCCAACAAAACGGGAACCGTACAAGCTACGTCGGCCACGCGCAAGAGTCATCACTGGAATTCCGATGGAACAAACCCACAACCGATGCTCCATTCTACTAAACTAGAGATTTCGCCTACCGGCAAAGTATCTCTAGCACCGTTGACATCACGTGATGGAAGGTTTTCGGCCAATTTATGCAAACGGAGGTCACACGAGAGGCTTGTGGGATAGCCGATGTGCTTCCTGACATACGCCGTTAAAGTAGTTCTACGACCATTTCGCACAAAACTCTTAACTTACTCTGGTTGAGACAACAAGCAAGCGTTTATTCGATACAATAAAATGTTTGTGTTGAAATGGAAACACGTTTTGACATCTGAATGATTTCTGTAAAAAGTGGAGAGAAAAATAGTATCAGAACGAACTATTTTTGGCGCAAGGCTGTAATGCGAAATGTCAAGACTATTGCGCATTCATTGCGAACTGTGCCAGAGTCACTACTGACTCGGGTTTACAGAATGCCGATGCTCCTGCAAGACCCGATCGAGATTCCGGCTGGGGGAAACAGAGGGGAAGCAGACAACGACTTGTCGAAGAGAAATTCGCAGGACAAGAACCCTGGTCCAGATTAACCTGGAAAATCCATCTTCTGAGGTGGACAACCAGAGACAGAAACACAGAGTAGCAGCTGTCAGCGTCGGAGAGGCGGACATCGCTGCATTGCTTCAGCACTGTCGTCACAGTCTGCAGCAGGAGGCGGTGATCAGCGATGACTGTGCCGATGCTGGGGGTACCCAAGGACGAACTCCATCTCCCAATCCCGGGAACGGCAGTTTCCTCTTCGAGGATGGTGCCGGAACCGTTATGCTGGAACACACCGCATCAACCTCAGCATGTGAAGGACGTGTTGGCGATACAAGTGGAGATGTTGCCGACGCATCTTCGACGAGCGAGTCGATGCCGAAACCCCGGTCACATGGCCGGACGGTACAGGGCTCCATGCTTGACTGGCTCAGGCCAGTGGATACGAGTCCGGAGGGTGAAGACGCGGACATCGATGGCGTCACCACGGACGCTGACAGGCAGTCAGGCGCTGGCGACGGGGTGTGTGTCCCAGTGAACTTGGAACGGGCTGCCGGGAGACGTGGCACTGACAGGGGTGACGAGGAGTTCTCTCCACGCGCGGGAGGGACTCCGAGGGCTTGCGGTGCATGGCGTGGCAGGCTGAGACAGCATGCTGAGACTAGGTCTGACACTCCCACCGGGAGAGCACACCCCGAGATCGCCTGATGCTTCCGCCGACGATCCGTCTCAACCACTCATATTTTAGATCCACATAGAGGTTTGAGTACTTTTTATCCTTCTTGTACGGAGCCAGGTTCACTTGGTTTTATTTTTACTTGTTGGAACATTGAAGGTGTGACTTCCAGACTTGGCGAACCTGGCTTCATAGATTATATTACTTCATTTGAGATTAGTTGTCTTTTAGAAACGTTTACATCGGAAGATTTTGATTTTAGCTCATTATCGGATACCAACCTTGTACTCCATGCTCTGGCTGTCAAATTATCGCATTATGGACGAAGATCAGGTGGAGCAGTGATACTAGTAATAACAAGAAGGGCAAAGCCCATACGACTCACATGATTGACCTTGACCTTTACATGACCTTTACCTTCAGGTGCCCTTCAAGGTCAAGGTCAAACAACTAAACCTAGCAATGACATCATACACTAAGAAATGCTTTACACATTTTTCCTACCAAAATACATGTGACCCAAGGTCAAGGTCATCCAAGGTCATGCCACACAAAGCTGTTAATTCAAGACATAGGAAGCACAATGGTGATTATTGGCACTTTCTACCATGAGATATGGTCACTTTTAGTGGTTCACTACCCCATTTTGGTCACATTTCATAAGGGTCAAAGTGACCTTGACCTGGATGATATGTAGCCAAATGTGTCTCATAATGAAAGTATAACAGGTGTACTGCAATGTTATGAAGTTTGGAAGAGTTATCTTCCATAGTTCAGGGGCAAGGTCGCTTCAAAATACGTATACAATCCAACTTTAAAGAGCTCCTGTGACCTTGACCTTGAAGCAAGGTCAATCAAACTGGTATCATAATATAGGGATTACTTTGCCATATACACCATATATAGGTCAGGTGTCCAATCTCAAAAACTGCAGAGAAAATTGTGAAAATGTGAATAATGGCTGTTTTTTAGACAACATTTACGGCCCCTGCGACCTTGACCTTGAAGCAAGGTCAAGTCACTATGTATGTCTTTTGACGCGTTGTCATCATTCACCATCATGCCAAATTGGGTGTTGATAGACTTAATAGTTTCCGAGAAAAATCCAACGTTAAGGTTTTTCACGGACGCCCGGACGCCCAGACGCCCGGACGGACGACATGGGTGAGTACATAGACTCACTTTTGCTTCGCATGTGAGTCAAAAAACCAGGTCGGGTTTGAACCCACAACCTCTCGAAAAAAGAGAGAGAAAAAAAGTTTCAGCACAGAATCGAACCTGGTCATGCATGACCAAGAGTCACACGCTCTACCAGCTGAGCCATTAGGGAATTGATGTAGCAGAGTGTTTGTAAAGCATTTATAACGTTCTTTTCCGTGGCCACACGAGCAGATAAATCTCAACCGGCTGAATAAAAGCAAAGGAGTCTTTGAAGGGGTGAGTCTCAGATCTGCATTTGAAATTAAACATTACTGCTCATTGCTCGTGCAAGGCTGTATAAGTATTGTTGTTTTTTTTAAATCATTTATCTGTTACGCGTTTGATGGATTAACCTAAGCTCGCATTCCAAAATTGTAGAACCTACTGCTGAAGTGTTGTGTGCGGATCCAAAAAGCTTGCGCAACTGTCCTTTGCACTGACTGTCCTATGCACGGACTGTCCTTTGCACTGACCGTCCTTTGCATTAACTGTCCTTCACACTAACATGTCGCGCTCACCAGTGCTTCGGACACATGCCGGTCATTCTGTGCACTGGTCAGTGTGAAAGTGCATAGGAGAGTCAGTGCATCGGACAGTCAGTGCATAGAACAGTCAGTGTGAAAGACAGTTAATGCAAAGGACAGTCCGTGCATAGGACAGTCAGTGCGAAGGACAGTTGCGGAAGCTTTTTGGCTCCACACACAACACTTCAAGTGTAGGTTATACAATTTTGGAATACGAGCTTAGCTTACTCCATCAAACACGTAACAGATACATGATTTTAAAAAAAACAACACTTACCCAGCCTTGCACGAGCAATGAGGATGGTTGATCTTCTGCTTAGCAGCATCAAGATGGAAAAAAAGTCGATACATAATGTGCTGCTAAATTTTTTCCGCATTGATATGAAGCACCAAGCTGTCACCTCCACCGTTTAATCCGCTTGCTAATAGAGTAGTATTTATTCATACCCCTGTCTATCACAGTCTGAGAAATCTTCTCACTGTCTGGCAAAAATGAGACACAAATGCTGTCCAGAATACAATGCAAAGAGTTAGTCGGCGTTCATTCGGAAGCCATTTTGGCGCCTGCAACTGTTACCACGCGAGATACAGCAAGAAAGATACGTGGCTGTGGAGTGGGTTGCCATTCCATCAATTGACTACTTGCATCGTTAAAAAATTTTCTTTCTCCTTTCACCAATATTCTCGAAATTCATCCTCCTCAAAACTCTCCTCGCAAATGACGTCACGTTATTGATGACGTCACACATTTCGCAATTTCGCCATTCCATGAATAGAGTATTTGGGGAGGCGCTGTCAAATGTACGACCTTAAAAAACACTTTCTCTTCAAGCCTCGATTCTGAAAATTTGATACATTCAATCGGACCTAACTTCCAGTTAGTGTGCAAAATGTCATAGAAATCCGTCCAGCAGTTTTTGAGAAATCAGCCGTGAAGTCGGGACAGACAGACACACAGGCAGACAAACAGATAAAGTCTGAAGGACCTCCAGTAAACCTGGAGAGATAAAGTTTGTAGGACCTATAGTAAACCTGGAGGGATAAAGTCTGTAGGACCTCCAGTAAACCTGGAGGGATAAAGTCTGTAGGACCTCCAGTAAACCTGGAGCAATAATCTTCTCGTATTACCGCTTTTTTGCGTCTGCTGGTAGACGTTCAACATACTAAGAAACCACTGTTTTATGAACGTAGGAAAAGATAACTCGATTAGGCTCTTATATCAATCGATTTTGAGGGAGGTGCTTCCAAGTGTACAAACTTAAAAACAAGAAGGGCAAAGCCCATACGACTCACATGATTGACCTTGACCTTTACATGACCTTGACCTCAGGTGACCTTCAAGATCACGGTCAAACAACTAAACCTAGCAATGACATCATACACTAAGAACTGCTTTACACATTTTTCCTACAAAATACATGTGGCCTTGATCCAAGGTCAAGGTCATGCAACACAAAGCTGTTATTTCAAGACATAGGAAACACAATGGTGTTTATTGGCACTTTCTACCATGAGATATGGTCACTTTTTTTAGTGGTTCACTACCCCATTTTGGTCACATTTCATAAGGGTCAAAGTGACCTTGAACTTGATGATATGTGACCAAATGTGTCTCATGATGAAAGTATAACATGTGCCCCACATAATTATTAAGTTTGAAACAGTTATCTTCCATAGTTCAGGGTCAAGGTCACTTCAAAATATGTATACAATTCAACTTTAAAGAGCTCCTGTGACCTTGACCTTGAAGCAAGGTCAATCAAACTGGTATCAAAAGATAGGGATTACTTTTTCTTATATACCATATATAGGTCAGGTATCCAATCTCAAAAACTTTAGAGAAAATTGAGAAAATGTGAAAAATGGCTGTTTTTTAGACAACATTTACGGCCCCTGCGACCTTGACCTTGAAGCAAAGTCAAGTCACTATGCATATTTTTGTACGCCTTGTTATCCTACACCATCATGCCAAATTGGGTGTTGATAGACTTAATAGTCTCTGAGAAAAATCCAACGTTAAAGTTTTTTACAGACGCCTGGACGCCCGGACGCCCGGACGCCCGGAAGCCCGGACGGACGAAAAGGGTGAGTACATAGACTCACTTTTGCTTCGCATGTGAGTCAAAAAGCACTCTCTCTTCAAGCCTCGATTCTGAAAATTTGATACATTCAATCGGACCTAACTTCCAGTAAGTGTGCAAAATGCCAAGGAAATCCGTCCAGTAGTTTTTGAGAAACCAGCCGTTAAGTAGGGCCTGACAGAGAGACATACCCTATAAATTTCGTCACGGTATTGATGACGTCACACATTTCGCCATTTCGCCATTCCATGAATGGAGTATTTGGGGAAGCGCTGTCGAGTGTACGACCTTAAAAAACACTTTCTCTTCAAGCCTCGATTCTGGAAATTTGACACATTCAATCGGACCTAACTTCCAGTTAGTGTGCAAAATGTCAAGGAAATTCGTCCATTAGTTTATGAGAAATCAGCCGTGAGGTCGGGACAGACAGACAGACAGACAGACAGACAGACAGATAGACAGACAGATAAAAACCGCTGGCGCTGAACCTCCAGGTTTTGGCATTAAAAAAAGAAAAAAGAAAAAAAGAAGATCGGGTTCGAACCCGCAACCTCTCGAGAAAAGAGGGGGAAAAACACACACACACACAAACACAAAAAACCAGGTCGGGTTCGAACCCACAACATCTCGAAAAAAGAGAGAGAAAAAAAGTTTCAGCGCAGAATCGAACCTGGTCAGGCATGACCAAGAGTCCAACGCTCTACCAACTGTGCCATTGAAAACTGATATTGCTGAGTGTAAAGCATTTATAACCTTCTTTTCCGTAAACCCCCTTGGTTCGTATTTTGCACTGTAAATGGACCTCATGCACATATCGAGGCTCTGGGAGCTACTTCCCTTGTTTGTGAGAACAAATTCCCGGGCACCTTTCAGAATGGCGAGTAACAAGCGTTGTGCTTGGGGACAAAGTAAAACGGATGATAGATACCCTGAACGCTGTGTTGGCGTTAAATTCATTCCATTTGTAAAACCGGGAAAGTATATGTACCATCTAGATCGTTGCCTTCGCTGGTTAAAAGCCTGCAATCGCCCAGCGAACTAGCTGAATGTCGACACAATCACGCGGCACTGTTGTACATTTGCGTTATACAGTGCTCGAAGTGGAGCGCCTATAATGAAACAGCGTTGTTGTGATATGTTTCTACCCGCAAATACACCGCAAATCATTCAGGTATTGTGATACGTAATCCCTGGTCAACAGGTGTTTACACGTAAATTGCCGCATCGCGTGTCTGTGACTGTCACCCTGTGTTGTGTGGTGTGTAGGTCTGTGACTGTCTCCATGTGTTGTGTAGTGTGTAGGTCTGTGACTGTCTGTCTCCATGTGTTGTGTTGTGTAGGTCTGTGACTGTCTGTCTCCATGTGTTGTGTGGTGTGTAGGTCTGTGACTGTCTGTCTCCATGTGTTGTGTGGTGTGTAGGTCTGTGACTGTCTGTCTCCATGTGTAGTGTGGTGTGTAGGTCTGTGACTGTCTGTCTGCATGTGTTGTGTGGTGAATAGTATTACAGTAGTCGCCGCTTATTAAAAACACATTGGGACCGAGAAAAGTGTTTTTAATAAGCGGCGTTTTTATTAACCGATTGCGTGTTGAACATGTCCATCATTAACGATGTAAATCCGGACCGGACCAACTGTATTTAATAAACGGCTGTTTTTATTAACCGCGTTTTTTATAAGCGGCGACTACTGTATATATATTATTAATGATTTTTTTATTCTTATGTGTTCATTATTTTAATTTTAATCTTTCTTTTATTTTTAGTTTTTGTTTTGCAAAAATGTTGTACTGCAGGTATCTTTCAATTTTTTCACACAAGTTCACACACATCATATAGTGAGACATAAGCAAACCAGTTCTCACAGTCACTTAGCACAATGTTGATCAGCCATGCAAATTGTTGTTTGAAGTTACTGCCACTAGTTATTTCCAAGATGCTTTGTACTCCTCTGGCACTTTTTGTATTTCTTTTTGCACCAGCACAAACTTTTAAACATGATAAATAAAAACAAGAAGGGCAAAGCCCATACGACTCACATGCTTGACCTTGACCTTTATATGACCTTAACCTTCAGGTGACCTTCAAGATCAAGGTCAAACAACTAAACTTACCAATGACATCATACACTAAGAAATGCTTTACACATTTTTTCCTACCAAAATACATGTGACCTTGACCCAAGGTCAAGGTCATCCAAGGTCATGCAACACAAAGCTGTTAATTCAAGACATAGGAAGCACAATGGTGCTCATTGGCACTTTCTACCATGAGATATGGTCACTTTTAGTGGTTCACTACCCCATTTTGGTCACATTTCATAAGGGTCAAAGTGACCTTAATCTTGATGATATGTAACCAAATGTGTCTCATGATAAATGTATAACATGTGCCCGACATAATTATTAAGTTTGAAACAGTTATCTTCCATAGTTCAGGGTCAAGGTCACTTCAAAATATGTATACAATCCAACTTTAAAGAGCTCCTGTGACCTTGACCTTGAAACAAGGTCAATCAAACTGGTATCAAAAGATAGGAATTACTTTTCCTTATATACCATATATAGATCAGGTATCCAATCTCAAAAACTTCAGAGAAAATTGAGAATATGTGAAAAATGACTTTTTTTTGGACAACATTTATGGCAACTGCGACCTTGACCTTGAAACAAGGACAAATCACTATGTATGTTTTTTGAGGCCTTGTCATCATACACCATCATGCCACATTTGGTATTGATAGACGTAATAGTCTTTGAGAAAAATCCAACGTTAAAGTTTTAAACGGACGCTTGGACGCCCGGACGCCTGGACGCCCGGACGCCAGGACCGGACGCCCAGATGGACGAAAAGGGTGAGTACATAGACTCACTTTTGCTTCGCATGTGAGTCAAAAATTGAAAGATACCTGCAGTGCAACATTTTTTTTCTAACTGGTTTTGTGTGTGTGTAAATCTGTCTTGTTTGTTGTTCTATTTTGTTTCAACATGCACATCCATGCATTATCCAAGTACATGTAACAAAGAGGTATATTTTATGAACAGTTTTCTTGTTTATTATTTTTCTTCTGGAACACTCAATAGTCATGCACAAAAAGTTGCAAAACAAAAAAATAAAAATAAAAGAAAGAATAAAATCGAAATAATGAACACATAAGGAAAAAGCATTAATAATATATATAATAATATTCACTACACAACACATGGAGACAGTCACAGACCTACACACCACATGGAGACAGACAGTCACAGATCTGAGGCAAATAGCTATTATCTGTTACTCTGATTTACTTTTACAACATAATAATAATAATAATTTATTATATTTATAATGCGCCTTATCCAGTGGTTCTAAGCGCACTTAGGCCTCGGTTTATTGACTCACATGCGAAGCAAAAGTGAGTCTATGTACTGAGCCGTGTCGTCCGTCCGTCCGGGCGTCCGTCCGTCCGTCCGTCCGTCCGGGCGGGTGTCCGTAAAAAACTTAAACGTTGGATTTTTCTCGGAGACTATTGAGTCTATCAACACCAAATGTGGCATGATGGTGTATGATGACAAGGCCTCAAAAAATATACATAGTGACTTGACCTTGCTTCAAGGTCAAGGTCACAGGAGCCATAAATGTGGTCTCAAAAACAGTCATTTTTCACATTTTCCCCATTTTCTCCCACGTTATTGAGAATGGCGACCTCAGCTACAAGTGGTATATAGGTCAAAGCAAGCTCTATCTTTTGATACCAGTTTGGTTGACCTTGCTTCAAGGTCAAGGTCACAGGAGCTCTTCAAAGTTGGATTGTATACATATTTTGAAGTGACCTTGACCCTGAACTATGGAAGATAACTGTTTCAAACTTAATAATTATGTGGGGCACATGTTATACTTTCATCATGAGACACATTTGTTCACATATCATCAAGGTCAAGGTCACTTTGACCCTTATGAAATGTGACCAAAATGGGGTAGTGAACCACTAAAAGTGACTATATCTCATGGTAGAAAGTGCCAATAAGCACCATTGTGCTTCCTATGCCTTGAATTAACAGCTTTGTGTTGCATGACCTTGGATGACCTTGACCTTGGGTCAAGGTCACATGTATTTTGGTAGGAAAAATGTGTAAAGCATTTCTTTGTGTATGATGTCATTGGTAGGTTTAGTTGATTGACCTTGACCTTGAAGGTCACCTGAAGGTCAAGGTCATATAAAGGTCAAGGTCAAGCATGTGAGTCGTATGGGCATTGCCCTTCTTGTTAAGGTCTCATCCGAAGGAGTTTTTTCTGGTGGCAACTTTGTGGTGGAGTTTTAAAAGAGTCAGCAGTTTCTACACTTGTTTGCACATCATTTCAAATACAGCATAAGGATAGAGTTGCTGAATGATCCCCTTAAGTCAGGATCTACTGACTGCTAGGCTCTCAGTGTTATACCAATAACATGGCCAAGGTTGGTCGAGCTGTAAGATACTACCAATGAGGATATGGGGCTGCCTCGTGTCATTTCAAACCTTGCTTCTGTGCACTGGCAGAAAAATTAACATTAAAATTACGATTTTGATTTTTTTCCCCTTCTGTGATTAAATGCATTTATAAGTTATAAGTTAATTTCTATGTTTTCTATGAGATAAATCATACAACAAGAAAGGCAAAGCCATCCTTGACCTTGACCTTTACATGACCTTGACCTTCAGGTGACCTTCAAGGTCAAACAACTAAACCTACCAATGACCTCATACACTAAGAAATGCTTTACACATTTTCCCTACCAAAATACATGTGGCCCACACCCAAGGTCAAGGTCATCCAAGGTCATGCAACACAAAGCTGTTAATTCAAGACATAGGAAGCACAATGGTGCTCATTGGCACTTTCTACCATGAGATATGGTCACTTTTAGTGGTTCACTACCCCATTTTGGTCACATTTCATAAGGGTCAAAGTGACCTTAATCTTGATGATATGTAACCAAATGTGTCTCATGATAAATGTATAACATGTGCCCGACATAATTATTAAGTTTGAAACAGTTATCTTCCATAGTTCAGGGTCAAGGTCACTTCAAAATATGTATACAATCCAACTTTAAAGAGCTCCTGTGACCTTGACCTTGAAGCAAGGTCAATCAAACTGGTATCAAAAGATAGGGATTACTTTGCTCTATATACCATGTATAGGTGAGGTATCCAATCTAAAACATTTCAGAGAACATTGAGAAAATGTGAAAAATGGCTGTTTTTTAGACAACATTTACGGCCCCTGCGACCTTGACCTTGAAGCAAGGTCAAGTCACTATGTATGATTTTTGAGGCCTTGTCATCATACACCATCATGCCAAATTGGGTGTTGATAGACTTAATAGTCTCCGAGAAAAATCCAACGTTAAAGTTTTAAACGGACGCCCGGACGCCCGGACGCCCGGACGGACGAAACGGGTGAGTACATAGACTCACTTTTGCTTCGCATGTGAGTCAAAAATGTGTCTTTTAGCTTGGGGCATACACATCACACAATACATGGAGACAGTCACAGACCTACACACCACACAACACATGGAGACAGACAGTCTCAGACCTACACACCTCATGGAGACAGACAGTCACAGACCTACACACCACAACACATGGAGACAGTCACAGACCTACGCACCACACAGCGCATGGAGAGAGACAGACACAGACCTACACACCACACAGCACATGTAGACAGTTACAGACCTACACACCACAACACATGGAGACAGTCACAGACCTACACACCACACAACACATGGAGAGAGACAGACACAGACCTACACACCACACAACACATGTAGACAGTCACAGACCTACACACCACTACACATGGAGACAGTCACAGACCTACACACCACAACACATGGAGACAGTCACAGACCTACACACCACAAAACACATGGAGACAGACAGTCACAGATCTACACACCATCTTTGAAGTGCTGCAAGAACAAAACAAAACAAACGAAATGTTTTTCCCCCTTACTCTGATTATTCCTTGTTTCGGAGACGACTGTGATTTTGACTTTTGAGTAGGCCTACACGAACACACAAGCTCGATACAGCCGGCAACAAGCTAGTTCGCCGGTGTCAGGAGCTGCTAGGTGGTGGTGACGCTCCTGCTTCTGTATAAAGGGAAGCACTTCCTACCCCTGTGCTACTAGGGATGAGACGAACACGAGATAGAACACGAAAGCATGGGTAAACGAATAACAAAAGGATTTAATACACATAGGAACACACGAACCAATTACACATTCTAACTTCCCATCCACAATATAACTCGCAACCCTACATCTCCACTGCAAACATCCCAAAACCCTTCACTTCCGCCGCACAAATCCCAACACCCTTCACTCCACAGTTTAACTCCCACAGCACTTCACTTCCACAGTCCAAATCCCAACCTCCACTGCCACAGTCCAAATCACCCAGCACTTTCCCCTTCAGTCCCTCCACAGCAAAATTTCCACAAAACGTCACTCCAGAACCAACCAACACCCCCACAAGTCCATCCAGATACCCCAGGCCAGGAAATCCCAAACTCAGGCCAGGACACAACTTTCGGCCAAACAACTTCGGCCAGAACACAATCCTCAGCACAGATAAATTCAGGCCAGAACACAACTTTCTGCTAAATAACTTCGGCCAGGACACAATCTTCAGCACAAATAAATCCAGGCCAGAACACAACTTTCTGCCAAATAACTTCGGCCAGGACACAATCTTCCCGCCAG
>JAWQFJ010009454.1:5000-29325 GCA_034096865.1 Theodoxus fluviatilis | reverse complement strand
TACTGCAAGGTGTAGAGGGAGAGAGGGTGGTCTGTTTGGAATTGCCAGTGACTTGACTGCTTGCATGAAGCTCATGTGTGTACCTTACAGGTGGACTGCACTGCCAGCACAGAGACTTGCGGAAAGTTTGGTGTCTCAGGCTACCCAACCCTGAAGATTTTCCGCAGTGGAGAATTCCACGAGGATTACAATGGACCCAGAGAAGCAGGTAGGTCATGCTTCTTTACTTCTGTATTATTGGACATTAAGCATTATATAATTTCACAGTGACACAATGCTCCCCTCAGCAGCTGATCCCTGGCTGTTGGGGTGTTATAGGTCTGCGACAGTAGCTCAGTCAAGAGTGGTCCCTAGCAGCTGAGGGGACAACTCTGTGTGTGTGTGTGTGCGTGCGTGCGCGCGCACGTGCATGTGTGCATGCATGCATGCATGCATCGGGGCAGGGTTAACTCACTGGAATCGTGGCTAAATATTGTGATTGTTCTCCGGAATCGTAAGTTTTTCATGCATTTTCAAACATATAATAAAAATACAAAGACATAAGATAACAAGACAAATTATATCTCAAATAAAAGCTCTTTATTTACTCTTTACATCCAAAGAATGATCTAAGTGACTAAAAGTGCTAATGATGAATTATGAACTTTCTTCGTCACTGTCACTCCAATCGCCAAGCTGATCATCAGCGATCTTCATGATTTCACGATCACTATCATCACTTTCATCATACTCTTCTTCTGATAGACAATGTATAAGAGCATCTTCCTCATCAGGGCCATCAGAAATAGCAAGTTCCAGCGTCTCCGTTTGTCGCTCTCTCGCCATTTTGTCAACACGTACACCATACGCACAAAAGTTACCATTTCTGATCATTGGTATTAAGGGGGCACATGGCGTAGAAAACGGGGGTATCAGAAAAAAATTCATTGCTCAGCAACTGTTTTAGCTATCTTAATGAAACTTTGCACACAATACAAACACACAACAAGGATAATTCACATCAATTTGTATTGTTCTAGATTGAATAGTTTTTGTTATATAAGGCATGTTTCACAGTATTCAGGGTCGAAGATAACTTGATAAAGTCACTATCAATATTATTGCTTGTGTGTGGTTTTTCAATAATGTTAGAATTTGTGTTGCACGTTTATTCAATAAAGATATAAAAAACACAGTTTTGCTTGTTTTAAGCGAAAAATGTTCGTGTTTGATAATTTTTTTTGTCTCCGGTCGTTACGATCTGGACGGACGCCATTTCCCTCTTCGACTTCCTGCATTCACTTCCACATTCAAAAATCACATTTTTTGACTCACATGCGAAGCAAAAGTGAGTCTATGTACTCACCCGTGTCGGGCGTCCGGGCGTCCGGGCGTCCGTGAAAAACTTTAACGTTGGATTTTTCTCGGAGACTATTAAGTCTATCAACACCCAATTTGGCATGATGGTGTATGATAACAAGGCCTCAAAAAACATACATAGTGACTTGTCCTTGCTTCAAGGTCAAGGTCGCAGGGGCCATAAATGTTGTCTAAAAAACAGTCATTTTTCACATTTTCTCAATTTTCTCTAAAGTTTTTGAGATTGGATACCTGACCTATATATGGTATATAGGGCAAAGTAAGCCCTATCTTTTGATACCAGTTTGGTTGACCTTGTTTCAAGGTCAAGGTCACAGGAGCTCTTTAAAGTTGGATTGTATACATATTTTGAAGTGACCTTGACCCTGAACTATGGAAGATAACTGTTTCAAACTTAATAATTATGTGGGGCACATGTTATACTTTCATCATGAAACACATTTGGTCACATATCATCAAGGTCAAGGTCACTTTGACCCTTATGAAATGTGACCAAAATGGGGTAGTGAACCACTAAAAGTGACCATATCTCATGGTAGAAAGTGCCAATAAGCACCATTGTGCTTCCTATGTCTTGAATTAACAGCTTGTGTTGCATGACCTTTGATGACCTTGACCTTGGGTCAAGGTCACATGTATTTTGGTAGGAAAAATGTGTAAAGCATTTCTTAGTGTATGATGTCATTGGTAGGTTTAGTTGTTTGACCTTGACCTTGAAGGTCACCTGAAGGTCAAGGTCATGTAAAGGTCAAGGTCAAGCATGTGAGTCGTATGGGCTTTGCCCTTCTTGTTTTTTAAAGTTAACAACGATCATATGAAAAATTATATTAAAAACATGTGTGATGAATTTGTGATCATCACCATGAAATTGTTTTACATATTTCACCAAGAAATCGTTTTAAGAAAAATACTCGATATTTCGCGTGTGTTCCGTCTGCAAAATCCGACTGAAGACTAAATATAAAACAACCGCTAGAAGTCGGATTTGCCTCTTTGTTATTCTACCAAAACATTACGAACATTAATAATTATTGTTCTATTGTTCATACAACGTATATTTTCAAAGTAAAATGTCTATAAACACTTAAATTTAGCCTTTTCGATTACGAGATTGTGTGTCCGTCTGGATCTCGTAACGTCCGTGATAAAAATAAACGTTCTGTCCGCTATTTGTCTTGACGTCACGTATCCCAGAAAACCCTCTTCCGGCATTCATTCTGTTTGAATCTGGCAGCCACACGTGTTCTTTTGATCGTAGAAGGCAATTTTATTTGCCGAATCGTCTTTTTCTGATGTCCGTCTGGTAACGACCGTGATAACGACCACACCACAGAGTTCGAGGTAAGCTGATATAATCGTGCATTTTCGAAACTTTACTGCCCAAAATAGTTTGTTCTAGTTGGCTAAGCCGATGGCTTCGTTCATAGTTTGAAATATTTCAGTGTTAACTGATAATGAAAGAGTTTCATGTCAGTTTCTGATCGAATATACCGACGTTGCTGTCACAGACGGAAAGGGAATGCGCATAGTTGACCGACGTTACTTTCCAAGACGGACTTTCAGTGGCCGGTTTTTACCGGCGTTACTTTGTCAGTCGGACCCCGCGTGCAGTGCTGTATCGACGTTACGTTTATGGTCGGACTTCGCACGCAGTGTTGTACCGACGTTACTTTTATGGTCGGATTTTGCGCTCAGTGTTTAACCAATGTTATTTTTACGGACAGACTCGCTATTTATTTTTAAAGTTGTTCTTAAGAAATCGTTGACACTGCAATATTTCAGCCAAGCTTAGAGTTAGACCTGTAAAAGCTTGACTGCAACTGCTCTAACTCTAAAATTATACTGCGGCACATTAAGGTATTTGCTGATGACCCGAATGTGAATTATTCAGAGTATTTTTTGTTTTGTTTTACTAACTGATAATGTTCATAATAATAATCTGATAAGCAATTATAATAGCCAAAATAGATTGGCTTTCAGTCTACTGCAACTTAGTAAAATTTGTACTGCAGATACTACAAAAGAATTCATAGTTTTTTAATACTTATTTTGTATTTGTATTTATTTAGCTAATTTTTTTTACATTACTAGGGTCAGCAAGATGCCGCTGCCTGCGGCGCTATGGCGCCAAAAGATGAAGCATTCAAACCCTGAGAAGTATGCCGAGCTTCTCGAGAAGGAAAAGGAGCGCAGTAAAAGACGCCGAGATGGAAGTAATGGCTTGCACACATCAAGGAAAACCACTTGGACCATGGCATATGCTGGCCGCTGCGCATGTGTTTAAGTGTGAGATGTGGTATCCGTGTATCCTCCACGTGGAGATGCCTTCATCAGGCAACAGATGAACAGGACATTCATACCAGAACAGATCGAGTCCCACAACATTGTTTTGTTCTGGTACTCCAACCGTGAGGACATGGATAACATCAACCCAGAACTATGGACAGCTAACCATGTTGTTCCGCTCGTCTTGGCCCCAGATGTGCCCAAGGTTGGCGAGTACGTCCAAGTCACATACAGTCAACACCAAGAAACTTGTGTATGTGGCTAGTGTGATTCCAGCTAGGCATCCGCTAAAACAGGGGGAGTTCATGCTCCAGTTCATGCAAAAATGTGGAAAGTACTTTGTTTTTCCTGACATAGAGGACTTGTCTGTGATCACACTCGCTGAAGCCGAAGTGGAAATCTTGCCGCAACCACACATCGACAACAGGCAGCGTCACTTTTTCCCCATCTGATCAAGACTTCTTTTGTTTCCAATGTACATGATTTTTTTATTTACATAGTACTTTTTTCCTATCTGATCAAAACCATTCTTTTGTTTCCAATTTTCATTACTTTGGATTAAGATTGTATTGAGAATGTGATCATTTGTGTTTCTTGAACATAAGTGCTGACCCTGGCGTACTCACTTGGGCACTTAATTATGTTTTATGCATGGTAGAAGTAATAATTTGGAATCCACTATCATGATTTTATATAATAATGACAATTCATGAGAAAATGTGGGAAGTGTTTTGTTTTTCCCTGACTTGAAGGACTTATCTGAAGCCAAAGTGGTAATCTTGCCGTAGCCACACATGACAACAGGTAGCGTCACTTTTTTCCCTATATGATCAAAACTGTTCTTTTGTTTCCAATTTACATTATTTTTTTTATAAGATTGCATTGAGAATGTGATCATTTGTGTTTCTTGAACATAAGTGCTGACTGGCGTACTCACTTGAGCACTTCATTATGTTTTATGCATGTTTGAAATAATAATTTGGAATCCACTATCATGGTTTTATGTAATAAGGACAATTGTAGCTCTCTGTTGATGTTTCTGTTAGAGTTGTTTTATTGAAAAACATGTATTTTCTATTATGTCTTGAAAATTTCATAAAAGTCGGCTCACGACCCCATTCAACATTTAGGGGGTAGGGATAGTTTCTGCTGTGCTACTTGTACTAAATGACTTTTTGACTCACATGCGAAGCAAAAGTGAGTCTATGTACTGAGCCGTGTCGTCCGTCCGTCCGGGCGTCCGTCCGGGCGGGCGTCCGTCCGTAAAAAACTTAAACGTTGGATTTTTCTCGGAGACTATTAAGTCTATCAACACCAAATGTGGCATGATGGTGTATGATGACAAGGCCTCAAAAAACATACATAGTGACTTGACCTTGCTTCAAGGTCAAGGTCACAGGAGCCATAAATGTGGTCTCAAAAACAGTCATTTTTCACATTTTCCCAATTTTCTCCCAGGTTATTGAGAATGGCGACCTTAGCTACAAGTGGTATATAGGTCAAAGCAAGCCCTATCTTTTGATACCAGTTTGGTTGACCTTGCTTCAAGGTCAAGGTCACAGGAGCTCTTCAAAGTTGGATTGTATACATATTTTGAAGTGACCTTGACCCTGAACTATGGAAGATAACTGTTTCAAACTTAATAATTATGTGGGGCACATGTTATACTTTCATCATGAGACACATTTGGTCACATATCATCAAGGTCAAGGTCACTTTGACCCTTATGAAATGTGACCAAAATGGGGTAGTGAACCACTAAAAGTGACCATATCTCATGGTAGAAAGTGCCAATAAGCACCATTGTGCTTCCTATGTCTTGAATTAACAGCTTTGTGTTGCATGACCTTGGATGACCTTGACCTTGGGTCAAGGTCACATGTATTTTGGTAGGAAAAATGTGTAAAGCATTTCTTCGTGTATGATGTCATTGGTAGGTTTAGTTGTTTGACCTTGACCTTGAAGGTCGCCTGAAGGTCAAGGTCATATAAAGGTCAAGGTCAAGCATGTGAGTCGTATGGGCTTTGCCCTTCTTGTTTTTCAATGCTTTTGGATTACATATGTTCTGGGCATTACAGGCTAACAATAAAATGTGTTGAAATTGATTCATCTCAACTTTTTTGTTTGTGAGTGAACTTAATTTCTCTTTCTAGATCTGAAACCTCGCTTGTCAATCATCTCCACATCAGCACTTCATCTATATCTTGGAATGCTCATTTTTCTTTCTTTAGTTTTCTTCACAGATACACCCCACATGTTTTACAACAAGTAATACAGACTGTAGACTTATTTACTTGACAGAAAACATTGCATTTCTATGAACACATACTTTTTTTTAATGTGAAGGTAGGGTTGAATCGGAGCCTGCATCTGCCAGTGGAGGTCCTTGTTATCTCTTAAACTTACTTTTTCATCAAGTTAAGAGCCTGGCCTTTCCAAAAAGCACACACACTTTGAGAAATATTGTGTTTAAAATTTTTCAATTTGTGTTGTGGAAAGGGAAGTGTTGATACTGAATACTGTGAAACGCGTCATAACACAATCACTGAAAAAATGCACGTTACAATTTTTGACCCCCTACCAAACTACAAGGATCACACTTTATAGGATCAGCAATGGTTATGTACAAAGAAGAAGACCTATATTGTGCTATAAAACATTATAAATGTATTTATAACACTTACAAATATTTTTGGTGATGAGTGGCATTTACACATGCCGGCAGCGTTTTTTCATGTGTAAATGCCACTCATCTCCAAAAATATTTGTAAGTGTTATAAATACATTTATAATGTTTTATAGCACAATATAGGTCTTCTTCTTTGTACATAACCATTGCTGATCCTATAAAGTGTGATCCTTGTAGTTTGGTAGGGGGTCAAAAATTGTAACGTGCATTTTTTCAGTGATTGTGTTATATAACAAAAACTATTCAATCTAGAACAATACAAATTGATGTGAATTATCCTTGTTGTGTGTTTGTATTGTGTGCAAAGTTTCATTAAGATAGCTAAAACAGTTGCTGAGCAATGAATTTTTTTCTGATACCCCCGTTTTCTACGCCATGTGCCCCCTTAAAGATTTACTAAAGGGAACTAAATCTGCTTGCACATTCCTTCAGTTACACAGGCAAACAAGACTTATCTCCCTTAGACCAGTAGAACCAGAGCGAGAAATGTGCAATCGCATTGCAATCTCGCGATACGACTCTGGCGGGAGGATGCCTATCACGATATTTCTCGCGATACAACTCCAGTGAGTTAAATATTCAGGACCAATTAATATTTCCAGTATGTTTTGTGTAGGAAACCATTATTTCATTTAGACATTTAGTTTAGGTCCACTAGTCTTTTTGCAGGCTGTGTCTGTTCTGTAATTTTCTCCTTTTCTCTACAAATTCAATTGAGAACCCATGATACAAATTAGTCCAGGATGTGTTGCTGAATTCTTATTTCTTGCATCCATGAAAATAGTAATACAATTTGTGCCAAGTTGAGTGTTGGACTTGACATTTGATTGATAAAGTTTAGGTTTTGGGTAAATTTAGTATGATGTGATCATATCCTGATGTCTCATGGTAGCTTCTTTGGCTGCTTGGGACTGCCCCAGGCTGAGCTACTGGAGCAGGCCCTACTAGCCCAGCAGCCAGGGTTTCAGATGGAGAGGGGAGCATTGAGCAGCATCAGTCCTGATTTACAGGAAGTCCTGTGGTGTACCCAAGGTTATCCGTCCTCAAAGTGCAGGCTTGTGTCATGCCAATGATGTTATGTCATAAAATATTCCTTACTCATCTGATTGTCTGTGATTGGACTGATGTGTCTGAGGCATGATAGCAGGTTTGAGACTGACTCAATGAGCAGAGAAACAAACTGCAGTGATTGGTGTAGGGCTGATACAAGGCTGCTTTCTCTGGGCAGGTGGCATCGTCAAGACGATGCAGGGCAAGTCTGGACCAACCTCCAAGGAAATCACCTCTGTGGAGCAAGCCAAGAAGTTCCTGGAAAACCCTGAATATGGAGTATTGGGTAAGTTTGTGTGTGTGTGTGTGTGTGTGTGTGTGTGTGTGTGTGTGTGTGTGTGTGTGTGTGTGTATGTGTGTGTGTGTGTGTGCATGTCTGTCTGTCTGTTTGTCACTGTCTGTTTGTCACTGTCTGTCTGTCTGTTTGTCACTGTCTGTCTGTCTGTCTGTCAGCCTGCCTATATTTGTATATTTGTATGTTTGTCAGTGTTTCAATCTGTTTCAGTCCATGTGTTGATCTTCCCACTCATTGCAGCTCCCAGTCAAGCTTGCCTGTGAGGAGTTATCTCCCCTGCATTATGTTTTACTCTACATGTATTGTATGTGTCAACCTCTATATTTTTCCACATAAAACCCCATGGACGCACATTTATTGTTAGCTTTTTTTGTGTGCCACAATCCATGCTATATCATTGTTTCCTCTTGCAACTTGAACATTTCTGTTGAGGATTCTCTTAGCCGCTTCTTGACTGGAGTACAGCAGTTACCTTCATAAATAATAATAATAATAATAATAATAAAAATAATAATAATGAGTATTTATATAGCGCTTTCCATGCACAAAGCGCTTTACAAAGTTAAAAAAGAACATAGCCACACAAGCAAACTGCAAACAACTATAGCAACAAAAAGGCAAGATAAAGCCGCAAACAGACATCAATCGTGCAAACATACATGCAAAAACTGAAAAAGCAACAGAAACATAGAAAAGGAACATAAGCACACAAGCAAATAAGGCAAAGCAACGCACAGATATCAACCAAGCAAGCAAGCAAACAACTATAGCAACGAAAAAGCCGGAAACAAACAGATTCATGCAAGCATAGAAGCAAACGACCATAGCAAGATAGAAAAAGAACACAAGAACATACAAACAAGCAAACAGATTAAAGTAATACATACTGACAAGCAAGACTAGACAGGAGGCACACACCTGATAAAAAAAATACCACATGTGTGAAAATTACTGATGCAGAGGTTTTTCAAAGTGTGTGAAAAAGAGGGTTTTGAGGTTAGATTTAAAGGAATCGAGATATTCGCAATGTCGGACTGAGCGGGGGAAAGAGTTCCATGTGACGGCAGCAGAGTGAGAAAAAGCTTTTCCACCGTGCTGATTGCGAGTGTAGGGTTTGATATATAAAAATTCTAGTATCAGAGGATGAGCGGAGTGTTCTTGCGGGGGTGTATAGTTCGAATGGTTGTGAGAGGTATAGAGGAGCAAAGCCGGTGATGATTCTGAAACAGAGGCAACAGCACTTGTATTGGATCCTCAGGTCTACTGGGAGCCAATGTAATTTCTTCAACAGGGGGGTACAAGACTGGGTTCGTGGGGCTTTGCAGACAAGACGGGCAGCAGAATTTTGAACACGTTGAAGCGGAAAAGTTGTAGATTTGGGACAGCTAACTAGAATCGAGTTGCCATAGTCCAGCCTAGAAAGTATGTATGATGTAACTAGTGTTTTGGTGGCGTCTTCTGTGAGGTAGGGGCGAATGGAACCTATTCTTGTTAATTCTAAGTAAGCGGCCTGGCAGACTTTTAGAACTGAGTTTCTCACAGCTATCCCCTGTGTAGAAATGCAGCAATCGCCATACAGTACTTAATGGCTTCAATTGATTGGCCATAGAGTGATGCTTTCAATTGATTGGCCATAGAGTGATGCTTACAATTGATTGGCTATAGAGTGATGCTTACAATTGATTGGCCATAGAGTGATGCTTGCAATTGATTGGCCATAGAGTGATGCTTACAATTGATTGGCCATAGAGTGATGCTTGCAATTGATTGGCCATAGAGTGATGCTTACAATTGATTGGCCATAGAGTGATGCTTGCAATTGATTGGCCATAGAGTGATGCTTGCAATTGATTGGCCATAGAGTGATGCTTACAATTGATTGGCCATAGAGTGATGCTTGCAATTGATTGGCCATAGAGTGATGCTTACAATTGATTGGCCATAGAGTGATGCTTGCAATTGATTGGCCATAGAGTGATGCTTACAATTGATTGGCCATGGAGTGATGCTTACAATTGATTGGCCATAGAGTGATGCTTACAATTGATTGGCCATAGAGTGATGCTTACAATTGATTGGCCATAGAGTGATGCTTGCAACTGATTGGCCATGGAGTGATGCTTACAGTTGATTGGCCATAGAGTGATGCTTACAATTGATTGGCCATAGAGTGATGCTTACAATTGATTGGCCATATAGTGATGCTTGCAATTGATTGGCCATAGAATAATGCTTATAATTGATTGGCCATGGAGTAATGGTTACAATATTTTGGCCATAGAGTAATTAATGCCTACACTTAATTGGCCATAGAATGATGCTTACAATTGATTGGCCATTGAGCAGACCTGCCTACCCCCCCAAAGGCCAATTAGAGAGATTCTGAAAAACAGGCCGGGGTCCAGGGGCCACAAAGGCCCCAGTGGGGTCCAGGGGCAACGCCCTGGTGGGAAGAAACAGGCCTAAATCGGGAGTCTCCCAAATATTTCGGGAAAATAGGCAGGTCTGATTGAGTAATACTTACAATTGATTGGCCATAGAGTGATGCTTTCAATTTCTCTTTTTCAGGATTCTTTGAGGCTGCTGACAGCGAACTTGCCAAGACTTTCCAGAAAGTGGCAGATTCCATGAGCTCAGAGCTTCGCTTTGCCCACACGTCGGAGAAGGCAGTTTTGGATAAATACAAGCAGAAAGAGTGAGTCTGCCAATGCATCACAGCCTGGTCTGCAGGCACAACAGAGTAGAATTCATATTATGTATATTGTTGAAAGTGTCTTGAGTACAAGGTAGCTAATAAGATGTGCATACTGAAGATTAGCCGGGTCAAAATGACTTCACATGAAGAGCTGATTAGTTTGTTATTGAGCACTACACATGTTCCTTTGTTTTATGCTGTTTCCATTCCATATTCTACCAGGCATTTGTGATGTTCTGTTTCTAAGAACTTTTAAAAATTGTAACATTGTAGACTATTTTTGTGTGGTTTTCAAGCTGTCAAAATCTTTGAGAGCGCTGTTGCTTAACTGGTTCTGTGCATTTTAGTGCTTTTAAATCAGGTTTATATTTGGCAAGTATAAAAACTTAACATATGGTCTGTTTCTCAGAAAGTGCATTACACGTCTCTGCTACTCTGACAAAAGTGTGTGTTGGAGAGGGATGTAGCAATACAGCCAAAAACTCCAGTTAGTTACTTGTCTTCAGAGCAGTCAGTTCAATACTGGTGGGTGAAGATGTGTTTGCCCTTCTATTGCAGTGCCATTGTTTTGTACCAGCCCAAGCGCCTGCACAGCAAGTTTGAGGACAAGGAATACAAGTACTCAGATGACGCCACAGTCTACAAGATCAAGACCTGGCTTCAGGACACCACGTGTGTATGATTTTTCACTCTGACATGACTAGGCACAGAAATCCATTGGTTCACTGTAGTCTGGCATGACTTTGTTTCCACAATGGATATATGAATGTTAGCTAGCATTCCTTGCTACGTGTGCAGTGATGAAGAGAGGGATTCTTTACCAATGTTGGAATCATTAACTCGGCAGCAGGTAAATGGTGTCCTTCCTTTCTCTTCAGTTCTGTGTATTAGAGATTGGCAGTGTCGGCAGTGATTAAAAACTAGTTTGAGAATTCCAGTTGATGATGTCTGCTTGTCCCTGAATCGTTCATTTGCTGCTCAGGTTGCTTATGTGCTTCAACAGCAGAGAGGAAGTAATTTTCTCCAGCATGAATTCTATTGAGTAATAGTTGTGTGAGACACTTGTTATGCATTTATTGGGATGATCTGCTGTTTTCATTTTGTGTGCAATCACAGGCTTGATTCTCCTGCCCCGCCTTTTTATTTTTACAGTAATGAATTCCATGACAAAATATCATTTGAAAAATAATTTTTGAAAAACGCTTCTTGTTGCAGGCTTGGCCTCTGCGGACACAGGACACAGGACAGCGCTGAGAAGTTCAAGAAGCCCCTCTTTGTGGTCTACTACAACGTTGACTACACCAAGAATGAGAAGGGAACAAACTACTGGAGGAACAGGTGCGATTTACTTGATCACAGCCATAAACAGTAGCACCAAATATCCACACTTCACAGATCTTTCTTTGGGCCAGGGATGCAACTGCCCCTAGGTTTGCCCTAACTATGTGAGTGTACCTCTGAAGCTAAAATACTCCACTGGATTAGCTCAATGTGTCCAAGACTACTCCAGTAGTGTGGGCTTGGTCCCTACCTGAAATCATATACATTTTGGTGTCCATCCCTTTCAGAACTATCTCTGCTCTTTTTAAAAAAAAATTGCTGTAAGAATAACAGTGGCCTTAGACTGTTAGAGTATGACAAAGGTACACCTGCAATTTTTGACTCACATGCGAAGCAAAAGTGAGTCTATGTACTGAGCCGTGTCGTCCGTCCGTCCGGGCGTCCGTCCGGGCGTCCGGGCGTAAAAAACTTAAACGTTGGATTTATCTCGGAGACTATTAAGTCTATCAACACCAAATGTGGCATGATGGTGTATGATGACAAGGCCTCAAAAAACATACATAGTGACTTGACCTTGCTTCAAGGTCAAGGTCACAGGAGCCATAAATGTGGTCTCAAAAACAGTCATTTTTCACATTTTCCCAATTTTCTCCCAGGTTATTGAGAATGGCGACCTTAGCTACAAGTGGTATATAGGTCAAAGCAAGCCCTATCTTTTGATACCAGTTTGGTTGACCTTGCTTCAAGGTCAAGGTCACAGGAGCTCTTCAAAGTTGGATTGTATACATATTTTGAAGTGACCTTGACCCTGAACTATGGAAGATAACTGTTTCAAACTTAATAATTATGTGGGGCACATGTTATACTTTCATCATGAGACACATTTGGTCACATATCATCAAGGTCAAGGTCACTTTGACCCTTATGAAATGTGACCAAAATGGGGTAGTGAACCACTAAAAGTGACTATATCTCATGGTAGAAAGTGCCAATAAGCACCATTGTGCTTCCTATGTCTTGAATTAACAGCTTTGTGTTGCATGACCTTGGATGACCTTGACCTTGGGTCAAGGTCACATGTATTTTGGTAGGAAAAATGTGTAAAGCATTTCTTTGTGTATGATGTCATTGGTAGGTTTAGTTGTTTGACCTTGACCTTGAAGGTCACCTGAAGGTCAAGGTCATATAAAGGTCAAGGTCAAGCATGTGAGTCGTATGGGCTTTGCCCTTCTTGTTGCAATCATGCAAGCAGCACCATCCAGCTTGTGAATGAACTACCCCAAGGAGTTTAGTTGTTTGTGTGACTCTCTCCTTGCCACAGAAACTAGATGACCAAGCTATACATGTGCTGTGTGAAGTGTCCTGAGCTTATGCGTGCAGCTTGCTTTCCTCTGTACCATGCCTGCAGTTTGCAGATTGGCTGCATGTCATGTTGCAGTATGAAAACAATAGAACCTGGAAATCTTCATTCCAGGATACCTGCCAAAGACTGGCCAGCCGAATCTTTGTAAATGACCAGAGAGTTGCTTTCAGTAGATACTGTAAATTTTTTACTGAATGACTCGGCTATTGTGTGGGGCTCTGTACCTAATTGGATACAGCTCTTGACCTGTGGTGGCTTGCGGCTAGTGGGTGAAGTGTTCAAAGCTGCATGGATCTCATAGTTGCATCCTTGAGCAAGGTGCCTCACTTACATTGCATCTCCTCACCCAGGAAGAAAATGGGTACCTGTGAGGGCCGAGTTGGGAAATGGTGGAAAAAGGCTTGGCTGCATGCTCCACATGGAGATGCATGGTGTTGGAATGTTAATAAGAGTAAATCAATGACCAGGGGGTGTAAAAGTGTAGTTGAAGCTGTCATCATAGGGTGAAAAGTCATGACAGAAAAAAGTGCCTTGACCTTTTGTTTGACACTGCGTTGTGACTGTTGTCCAGGGTGATGAAGGTGGGCCAGAAACTGAGGGAGGGCGGCAAGACGATCTACTTCGCCATCAGCAACAACAAGGACCTGAGCTACGAGCTCTCCGAGTGCGGCTTCAGTGACGTCGATGGTGAAAAGCCTGTTGTCTGTGGTTGGGACAGTCGCAACAGGAAATTCCACATGGATGGAGATTTCAGGTGAGTGATCCATTCTGTTGACTTTGCTTAGGTGCAGCTCTGCTGAAAACTCACCTCACCTCACGTCACCTCATCTACATTGCCTTGCCTTACCTTGTGTAGCCTGCCTTACCCAATCTGACCTGTTTTCGTGCTATGGATTGGGATTAGGCTTGTGAATTTATGTCGGTCTTGACACTGTAAACTGACAGTTTGTTAGTGAATGATTTATCTGTACCTTGAGTGACATTAAAGTTTTGTGTTGCAGACACATTTACAGTAGATAATATTTGAACACATCTCAACCTGCTCTTTACATCATCCATGCAATTGGAATGCCAACTTTGTATTCACTTCTGGATTGCACTGTTTTGCTTTTAAAACACATACATACACATGCACACACATATGTATACACATATGTAAACACACACACACACACACACACACACATTTGTATACACACACAGACACATGCACACACACTCACACACACACACATGTATACACACATTTGTACACACACACACAGACACACACACACACACACACACACACACACACACATACACACACACACACACACACACACCCATTTAGTGTTGAAACTCTGCTAAAGGCCAAGAGTTCAGTTTGACCACAGGCACAGGGAGGTCTGGTGTAGTGCTCCATACTTTGCCTTCCTCTGTTGCAGCATGGATTCCTTTGAGAAGTTCGTGACAGACGTGCTGGAAGACAAGGTGGAGCCCTACCTCAAATCAGAGCCCATTCCTGACAACACTGAACCCCTCAAGGTGAGCGCCCCGTGGTGGCTGCTGTGTGAGATGAGCGTGAAGCTCCAACTTGGAGCCAAGTGTGTTGCATGTGGCAAAACAAAAACAGAAAAGAGGGTATGGTTAGTGCAACATGCCCCCCCCAAAAAAAAAATATTAAAAAAATAAATAAATAAATAAAGATAGATAGATAGATAGATAGATAGATAGATAGATAGATAGATAGATAGATAGATAGATAAGATAAGATAAGATAAGATAAGATAAGATAAGATAAGATTAGATTAGATTAGATTAGATTAGATTAGATTAGATAGATAGATAGATAGATAGATAGATAGATAGATAGATAGATAAATAAATAAAAAAATAAAAGGGTGGGTAGGTAGGTCTGCCCTTTAAAAAGTTTGTTTTTATTTGTAAGGAGGCCAGATTGAGACTGCATACATCTGTGTGTGTGTATGCCTGTGTTTTATGAAATGTCATGCATACAGTTGATTCGTCTGTACAAAGATAAAAAGTTCTTTTTCACTGAAAACCCTTTTTTTTTTACTCATATAAAGCTAATACTAGTATTAGTAGTAATAGGGAAGATGGAACAGCACACAGTTTGTTTACCTATGATTTTTTTTTTTTTTGGGGGGGGGGGGGGGGTCAGCAGGAAAATTTTGTGGTTACTTTAACCTGACTTCATTGTTGTTGTTGTTGCCTTATTGCAGTGCATGCAGTCCTCTCTGTTTTCATTACCGTCCCTCCTTTGGTGTGGACATGTGTGATCTCCCTTTCCAGTTGCTGTCTGTGATGTTTTCATTACACTTTTCTGTGTGTTTGTCAAACTTTCCTTTCCTCTGTCTGGTTTATCAATCTTTGCGTTTGTGCACTGCATTCTGCATGTGTGTGTGCGTGTGCGTGTTCCATTTGTCACAGTCTCTTTGTGTCCCTTTTCCTTTATCCATTTGTTCACGTGACTGTCCATATGTGTGTGTGTGTGTGTGTGTGTTTGTGTGTGTGTGTGTGTGTGTGTGTGTGTGTGTGTGTGTGTGTGTGTGTGTGTGTGTGTGTGTGAATGTGTGAGAGTGTTCGCACACACATGAGTAAGAAACTTATCCCTTGATTGGTTTAGGTTGTAGTCAACATGGAGAACCACAGAGAATTTGACAAGTTTATCAATACGTAGCATATTCGCTCTGCTGTTACTTTACTTATCTATATGCACACAGTCCAACTCATTCAGTGTGCCTCTTGCACTTTGCATGATTTGATAAGGAAAAAGGAATAGTTTTCTCTTCACAGTGTTATGTGACCAATAATGACTGTTTATTTTGTGGTCAGGTGGCAGTTGCCAAGAACTTTGACCAGCTGGTGAATGACCCCGAGAAGGATGTGCTGATTGAGTTCTACGCCCCCTGGTGTGGCCACTGCAAGACCCTTGCCCCCAAATATGAAGAGCTGGCAGAGAAGGCAAGTCGCTCCTCGACAATCTCTCTCTCTCTCCCCTGCGGATGATCAAGATCTCTTTGATGGTCTGAGTCACAGGGGTCATAAATTTTACTTGCCACTGTAACCGTCTGTCTGCCTCCCTCTGTCTCTGTCTGTCTCTATCTCTGTCTGACTCTATCTCTGTCTGTCTGTCTGTTTGTGTGTGTGTGTGTGTGTGTGTGTGTGTCTCACTCTCACTCACTCCCTCTCACTCTCTGCCCTCCCCACTCCTTCCCTCCCCACTCCTTCCCTCCCCACTCCTTCCCTCCCCTCCCCCTTCCCGCCCCACACCTCCCCTCCCCTCCCCTCCCCTCCCCTCCCCTCCCCTCCCCTCCCCTCCCCTCCCCTTTTCTTTTGAATGCCTAAAATAAAATCTAAGATCAGTTTTAGGGCAGTTTAATAGATTTAAGAAGATTATAATGTTTTATTGGGGCTAATGTCAAAGTTGTACTGTTATCAGTGGCTGACCAACTCTGTTTTCTTGCTTACAGTTGAAGGATGAGCCAGAAATTGTCATTGCCAAAATGGACGCTACTGCCAATGATGTGGTAAAGCCCTACGAAGTGTCTGGGTATGTACTGATTAGTGGCTTCTAGAACGTCTCATCTTGTCCCTGTCATGAGGAGGAAAACACTTTTCTCTGGTGTGCCATTCAGATTCCTAATTAGCCAGATTTGCTCATGAAATGCTACTTAAAAAACCCACACTCCATTATTACTGATGAAAAGAATGACATGTACTGTAGGATTTAATGAGACATGCATCATGATGAAAACGTTGAACAATGAGAAAAGAAGCTGACTTGTGGAAACATACACAAATGTGTACAAGTATCATAAGCATTTTTGGATTTTATTTGCCTTGATCTACATGTTTCATGAAAGTGTGATGAGGCTTTTGTCTCTGTTGATACATGTTTCTTTGAACCATGTGTTGCTGTGTGAGGTAGCATTTGAAGTTGATTAGTGGATGATGGAAGAATGTTTGATGTGGATTCTTCTGTTTTTGACTCACATGCGAAGCAAAAGTGAGTCTATGTACTCACCCTTTTCGTCCGTCCGGGCGTCCGGGCGTCCAAAAACTTTAACGTTGGATTTTTCTTGGAGACTATTAAGTCTATCAATACCAAATGTGGCATGATGGTGTATGATGACAAGGCCTCAAAAAACATACATAGTGACTTAACCTTGCTTCAAGGTCAAGGTCGCAGGGGCCATAAATGTTGTCTAAAAAACAGTCATTTTTCATATTTTCTCAATTTTCTCTGAAGTTTTTGAGATTGGATACCTGACCTATATATGGTATATAGGGCAAAGTAATCCCTATCTTTTGATACCAGTTTGGTTGACCTTGCTTCAAGGTCAAGGTCACAGGAGCTCTTCAAAGTTGGATTGTATACATATTTTGAAGTGACCCTGACCCTGAACTATGGAAGATAACTGTTTCAAAGTTAATAATTATGTGGGGCACATGTTATACTTTCATCATGAGACACATTTGGTCACATATCATCAAGGTCAAGGTCACTTTGACCCTTGTGAAATGTGACCAAAATGGGGTAGTGAACCACTAAAGGTGACCATATCTCATGGTAGAAAGTGCCAATAATCACCATTGTGCTTCCTATGTCTTGAATTAACAGCTTTGTGTTGCATGACCTTGACCTTGGGTCAAGGTTACATGTATTTTGGTAGGAAAAATGTGTAAAGCATTTCTTAGTGTATGATGTCATTGGTAGGTTTAGTTGTTTGACCTTGACCCTGAAGGTCAAGGTCATATAAAGGTCAAGGTCAAGCATGTGAGTCGTATGGGCTTTGCCCTTCTTGTTTGTGAAGAAAGAGTGGACCAGATTGGGATGGGTAAATATGTGAATGAGGCTGACAGGGATTTTTGGGGATATATTGCATGCATGATATGGCACATTTGGTTGGGATGGCATGGGAGGTTGGATGTGAGCATTGAAACTGAATGAACTGTTTTTCTCTTTCAGATTCCCTACTCTTTATTATGCCCCCAAGGGAAAGAAAAATTCTCCAGTCAGATATGAGGTGAGTGATAATGAATTTCATTTGATCATGGAAATCAGTGCTTTTCCACATCAGTGCTAGATTAGACGTGCTGACTGAGCATGGAGATCTCGCATTCAGTTGCATATAATTAGCATATTTCCTTTTTTGAGAGGTGGGGGTGTGCTTGCTATGTACATGAGATATTGTGTACAGTGGCCCTTTTCTTCAGCTTACTGGAATCGTGGCTAAATATTGTGATTGTTCTCCGGGATCGTAAGTTTTACATGCATTTTCAAAGATATAATAAAGATATAGAGGCATAAGGTAACAAGACAAAATATATATCAAATGAAAGCTTGTTTTTTATTCTTAACATTCAAAGTATGACCTAAGGGACTAAAATGCTAATTATGAATTACACAATAACAGAATTGGGTGTATACATGCACAAAAATGAAAAAGTAGAAAAACACCCAGTTAACTAGCTGTTATGGGAAGCGTACAAGCGCCTAGAAAATGAGAAATTTTAAATGTCAATATCCAAGTAATGCAAATGTGTATAAACATTTAGTACAGACAAATACAAGCAGATGGAGGCTAGCAATCAACCAAGTCGAGTTTATGTTCATAGAATTGGAAGAACAAACGTCTTGCAGTATGCTTTCCCGCCTTTTTGTCAACATGCACACCACACGCACAAAGGTTACAATTTCTGATCATCAGTCGAAAAGATTTCCTAAAGAGAAGTAAATCTGCTTGCAACATTCCTTCAGCTATATAGGCTTACAAGATTTACCTTAGACCGTTATAGCGAAAGGGAGAACTTTGCAAGCGCATCGCGAGATATCTCACAATGCGATTCTGGCGGGAGAACGCTCATAGGGATATATTTCATGATACGACTCCTGTGAGTTAAAATTAGGTTTCCAGCCTTTTGCTGGCACTGTAGAAATTACTGAAGGGAAAATGTGCTTACTAGCTCTGCATACAGCAGACAGGAAGCCTGTTGATGAAATGCGACATATTGAGTATCCAAGTAAAAACAAGGCACGAGTCAGCAAAATGACAAAATGAGATTTTGTAACCTTAAATTTATTAAGATTTTAATAAATATTGCAGAAAAAGTATGTGAATTGCACAAATGTTCAGTAATGAACTTTAGCATAACGCTAAAGAAATACATCCCTGACATAGCTCCCTGGCAGCAAAAGTGTGTGTTTCTCGAAAACTGTTTCAGTTTTTGACTCACATGCGAAGCAAAAGTGAGTCTATGTACTCACCCTTTTCGTCCGTCCGGGCGTCCGGTCCGGGCGTCCGAAAACTTTAACGTTGGATTTTTCTTGGAGACTATTAAGTCTATCAATACCAAATGTGGCATGATGGTGTATGATGACAAGGCCTCAAAAAACATACATAGTGACTTAACCTTGCTTCAAGGTCAAGGTCGCAGGGGCCATAAATGTTGTCTAAAAAACAGTCATTTTTCACATTTTCTCAATTTTCTCTGACGTTTTTGAGATTGGATACCTGACCTATATATGGTATATAGGGCAAAGTAATCCCTATCTTTTGATACCAGTTTGGTTGACCTTGCTTCAAGGTCAAGGTCACAGGAGCTCTTCAAAGTTGGATTGTATACATATTTTGAAGTGACCCTGACCCTGAACTATGGAAGATAACTGTTTCAAAGTTAATAATTATGTGGGGCACATGTTATACTTTCATCATGAGACACATTTGGTCACATATCATCAAGGTCAAGGTCACTTTGACCCTTATGAAATGTGACCAAAATGGGGTAGTGAACCACTAAAAGTGACCATATCTCATGGTAGAAAGTGCCAATAATCACCATTGTGCTTCCTATGTCTTGAATTAACAGCTTTGTGTTGCATGACCTTGGATGACCTTGGCCTTGGGTCAAGGTCACATGTATTTTGGTAGGGAAAATGTGTAAAGCATTTCTTAGTGTATGATGTCATTGGTAGGTTTAGTTGGTTGACCTTGACCTTGAAGGTCACCTGAAGGTCATATAAAGGTCAAGGTCAAGCATGTGAGTCGTATGGGTTTTGCCCTTCGTGTTAGCTTTGTTTTAACTTGGATGCTTACATGCACTAGTCTCTTGAAAAGAACTGTTATTTTAGGGAAGAAGGCAACTTTTCCATTATCACCTGATGCATCTGCATAGGGAAAAGAAGGGCTTGAAAAGCAAACCTCTGATTCTACACAGGGTGGCCGCGAGGTGGACGACTTCATCAAGTACCTGGCACGTGAGGCCACCAACGAGCTGAAGGGCTGGGACCGCAAGGGCAAGAAGAAGGAAAAGACAGAGTTGTAGAAAGGAACAGCATCCCTCCCTCGCTCACTCACAGTTCACAAACCAGTCGAACCCTTCATGGCTGGGCTGACAAGAAACTCTCTCCAAGATGGTGGACTGTCTGCTCCGCCATGAACCATTCATTCATCCAGCACTGCTGTCCTCGAGTCAGGGTAGCAGGGCGTATTTGTTTTATCTTGTGTCTGATGTCCAAGCATTTAGTTCTCTCACACCATCCACTGAGATGTATGCCTTTGTTTGTACTTTGTTGTTGATTTTTACGTTGAGCGAGGAAGTGAAAGATCAACTTACTTCTCAAGAGATGATGAATCATTTCAAATTTTGTCAGGCGTTGTTTAATGTTTAAAGGATAGATATAGACTCTGTTAATTAATGGTGATTGGTTTATGACCATTGTTTACACATTATTTTATTTTCTGTATCCTTCCAGAATCATTGATGACGCATTTCATTCATAGTGTTTTTGAATGATGCATCCTTCAGCATTTGAAAGAGCAGATTCCAAGGTGCTTTGTACAAGGCATATTTGGGACTTGTTGTGTTGCTACAGATTTTTCTATGAGACTGCATGAGTTAAGTTTGTAAACTTCAAATAGGTGAATGTGAATGGCAGGTGAATGTTGAATGTTGCTTTATTCCTAGATCCTGCTAGGTGACCAACCAAACTGTCCTATGTAAAATTTGATCTTGAGGAAACGTAAGTTACAAGCTAACTCGCAACCTCTTGCCTTGGCACATTTTGCCTACTTAATTCAGTGAACAGAGAAATTGCCCGGCACCGTTTCTTGGGAAAGCAGCGGCAAACTTGGTTTCTTCTTCCTATTCTGGCTGGGGATCCTACTCTGAGATATAGAGACGGCTTTAAAGCTAGGTTGTACATATGTATCATCATGCTCTCCAGTCTCCATCAATAAAGTGAGTTCTGTCAAGTGCTCTTTCCAACATGAATAAAAGATGTGTCAAGTACAGTTTATGATTTGGGATTGTTCGTCACATGTTGATGTCACAGCAGCATGTATCTTTCTTTCCAGCTTTCTCAAGACAATATCCCGGTCAGGACATAATCTTTGTTTTTTCCATCATGCCAAATGTATGAAATAAACTGCACTGAACCATGTATGAGCATTCTGTGCAACATGGAAAACAGATATTGGTTTAGTCCAACGTTTGCATTATGTCAATGCCCATGTCTGGTACTGGTAAAACAAGAAACCAACAACCATGACCTCTCCAACTGCTGTGCAGACACACACTTTCCACAACTTCCTGTGCTCGGGCATCAGTGCTAGACTGCAGAAAAACCTAACACCCTTAAACTGGACATGACATACAAGGACCAAACTGAATCAATGCTGTCATTGAGTGGTGCTGCAAGTGTACATCAGACATCACAATTTACATGGAAGGACCAATCTGAATAAATGCTGTCGTGGTGCTGTGAAAGAGGGTTGCAGTGTCACAATCTTGGAGATTGTTGGACTTTGGTTTTGCTAACATTTTCTAATTTGCCTCTGGCCTAAGTCACTTTGGCTTACAAGAACTAGGAAGATTTATTGTAGGCATTGTTGAGGATGGAATCTTTGGGTCCATCTGATGCAGTGATTGTCGAATGTTGGCAGTACAGGATGTCCGGGTCTGTATTGGAGCACTGGAAAATCGGTGCATGCTGAAGTTCACTGCACTGAGAAAGTCTCATCTTGTAGCATCTTTTGCAAACTCAAAAAGAAGTTCATGCACTGTGTACACAGTACAGTGTGTCATTAGTTAAATAACTGAGTGTTTTGTAGTCTCGGGCAGACAATTTGCCCTGTACAATGAGGAATTACATGAAAACATTGTCTTGCATACATCCTGCTCATTGTGTGATTGCAAACACAACTAGCGTGATGTAAGAAAAGAGTTGCGTCATGTCAAAGGTGCCAGAGCTTGTGTTTTAAAAACTGGTCTGCACTCTAGATTGCATTCAACTCCAAAAGCCACATACCTGTAAATATCCTGGTAGCAAAGCATTTGTTGAGATATGCCAAGTGTTACTGAGCTAGGTAACAGTGTAGGCTGTGTACAGGTTCTGCCGACGATCAGTTCGAAAAAGCAAGGTGCTAAGGCATACTACAAAATAAAAGCTATGTTCTAAGGGAGGCTACTCCGTTGACCTTATTCCATTTTCAGATGCAAGCTGTATCATTTGTCGTCGTGTACGTGTGCTGGTCCTCATCTTTGTAATTTTTGGCTTGCGAATGTATTCTCTCTCTCCTTCTGTGAGCGTGTGTGTGTGTCTGGATCATTCTGGTACGCCAGAGATAGAGAATCTCTGACTCGGGTGTATGCCAGAGTCGGAGTGACTTGGGATATCACAAGGCTGTAATAATATACATCTTATTTCACTCTACACAACTCCTGGGTTCATCATCGCCTTGAAATCACCACAGCACGTAATTCAGTGAAGGAAAACAAAGACGTTCAGTCTGATGCAGCAAATTTATGCTCGATTTACATCGCTGAGGGAAGCACACAGTATGACTGCATAGATGGCACAATGCTCGGGTATCGGCCCGTTTGCTCCGCTAGAAGTGCACTAGGCAGAGCGCATCTTCTAAGCACCATATGATCAAATCAATAATTTCATACAAGCTTATTTCTCTGAAGAGAAACCACACGACCTTATTCTAAAGGTCTGACTAGAGCCAGATGCTATTTTCGGGGATTCAGGGACCTAATAATTAGGCCTACCCCCTAAATAATCTGACACGTATGTGCTCGATTAGGTTTCCATGAGTATCTTGAATGATTCTGTGAAGTATAAAGTTGGCTAGAATTTAAAGCTGCAAAGAGTCTAGGTCGTTTCCGTAACTTACGGGAAGGTTCTACTTGATTTTCAGTGTGCAATTTTACATCTACGTCACCCTCACAAATATTTTTTCTCCCGATACTAACAATCCACCTCTCTCTCTCTCTCTCTCTCTCTCTCTCTCTCTCTCTCTCTCTCTCTCTCTCTCTCTCTCTCTCTCTCTCTCATTCATTTGATATCTTGCAGAAAAAGATTTAGAATCCATCGAACTTTTCACAAAATAATTATCCTCATGATCACTAAACATCACGGAAAAAACAACAACAACGCTCCAATACTTCTACGTAGAAAATAATCACAGCACTTTTGTAAACCGAACATTGCATACAACGTTTGAAGTTAACTTTGCATAACGTGTCACAAAATAAAAAACTCAACTGCATAAGAATTAATTCTTTGCATGCTATCAATATATGCGCGGACGGAAACTCATTCCTCCCTTACAAAAGAAGAAAAAAACTGTCAAAATAACAATCGACAACAAACTACAAAATATATACATTCATCTGATATGCTTGTATGGTGATCGAATATCAATATATACATGCATATTTTGCGTAAAAGATACCTGCATAATCTTTATACATGGAGTTCAGTTTTACTCAAATATTCCTCTGAAGCGTGAGCGTAAAACATATCTGGGGGAAACAAACAACAAAAATAAAGAAAAGTTCTCGGGTTTTCTTTTTTTTAAACCTGCCTACACATGGTTATCTGTCTGGAGTGTAAAGGAAAGCGCTGGATAACTTCGCAAGCACAGACATAGTTACACAGCTACGTGGACACGTCTTACTTAGGTTCACATTAAACTTTACATGGACTCCACTCTCGGACACGTTCATGTCTAAGATGTCATTGGACAGGCCACTAGCTACGTATACAAGCATTATAATACAAGTTCTTCATCCAGCCCATGTCCCTATAGGATGCTGCACATTTGTAAAGGCGGCGTACCCTGTGAAGATGCTGAATTTCTAATGCAGGCAGATCTTGATCAGAACGCAACTCGCAAGGGTGTCAGCAAAGCTATTACTAGAGAAGCTCACAAAGTAAATGTCATACAAAACTCCTTCATCGTCATGATAATCTCTTGCATCCTTGTTTGGCTTGTACAGCATGTGCATAGA
>JAWQFJ010009450.1:0-11115 GCA_034096865.1 Theodoxus fluviatilis | reverse complement strand
GGTTGGGTGCCCTATACTCTTGTGTGTTTCCAGCAGACTGCGTGCAGTTCGTGCAAGCCGTGCAGTCAGAGCTTTGTCCGCCCCCAATCTGGCCCGGGTACTTTATCTCCTTCCTGCATGTTGCAGTGCTGCTTCTCATGGAGGCTTCCCAGCTGGCGTAGTAGCTGCTCTCTGCTTTGTTTTCCCTCAATATTTGATTATCTCCGCCCTGCCTGGCTGAAGAAGGTGGGGGTTGGGGGGGGGGGGGGGGGAGGGAGCAGGGGTTAAAGTAGTATGTGTGTGTGTTTGCTTGTGTGTTTGTTTGTTTGTGAGTGCGTGCGTGTGTGTGTGTGCGTGTGTATGTGTGTGTGCGTGAGGGGTGGTCGTAGGACGAAGGATGAAGATTGAGAGAGGGGGTGGGTGGTAGGAGAGTTAGGAGTGTGGGTTAGAAGAGTGGGAATAGTTAGGGGTGCAGGCGCGGATCAGTTCACTTTTTTTTCTTTTTTTTTGGGTGGGGGGGTGTTTCCAAACTTTTTTAAGAGCGTGAGGGTGTGTGTGTGTGTTAAAGGGCTCAACCGAAACGTGATAGCGGGGGGGGGGGGGGGGGGGGGTTGGTGCTCAACCGAAACGTGAAAGCGGGGAGAGGGGGGGGGGGGGCGAATACCGACCCTATAAGACCGCTTCGAGCTCAACCGAAACGGGAGAGCGGGGGGGGGGGGGGGGGGGGGGGAGGGGAGGAGGACGACCCTTTAGGTGCGCTTGAACCTCATCCAAAACGTGAGAGAGGGGGGGGGGGGGGGAGGGGGGAAGAGGGGGGAGGGGGGGAGGGGCAGGAGGACGACCCTTTAGTTGCGCTTGAACCTCATTCAAAACGTGAGAGCGGGAGGGGGGGGGGGGGGGGGGGGGGGGGGCAGGAAGATGGCCCTATAAGTGCGCTTCAGCCTCAGCCGGAACGTGAGAGCGGGGACAGGAGGGTGGGAGGAATTTTCACTCCAATGTATTCCAATCTGACTCATTCTGATACTCATCATTACCACTTTCAGGCAGCACATTTTGTTAATAATAAAAATAGTTTTTTAAATAGTTTTTTATTTTTTATTTTTTATTTTTCTGTTGGGGGGGGGGGGGGGGTGGTTCCGGAAACCCCGGAACCCCCCCCCCCTCGTCCGCCCCTGGGGTGGGAGGATGGGGGTGAGAGGCAGGAGAGTGGAGGTAAAGGTTAGGAAGGTGGTAGTGGGCTAGTAGTGGGCTTCCAGGGGCTCGTCAATGATTCACAGGGCTGGGAAAGACGTGCCAGGGCCTGGGGACCATCTGTTCCACGGTCGTTGCTATGATTGGCTGGTGAAGGTCTCTATCGGCACCTCGCAGTAGTTTGTCTGTCTCGATTATTTGCCCTTTTCCCCGCAGGACGCACAATCGATAGGTGAGTGTTGAGTACTGGCAAATCCCCTGGAGGTCTTCGGTAGTGAACGTAATGAAATTTTGGTGGCTAATATTTAGGTAACAAACGGGTCCAAATCACTGTTTCTAGATAATTTAAGAAAAACAGAGGATAGTGTTTGTGAAGGAGTTGGCGTTTTTCCTATTGTTTGTTCAGTTTGTTGTGTGCGCATTCATTGTGAGACAGAGAAAGAGGTAGGCACACACACACACACACACACACACACACACACACACACACACACACACACAAGCATGCGCGAGCGAGCGCACACACACTCACATGCTCAAATATAGACATACAAACAGACGGACAAACAGACACACAAATACATAGATGAACGGAGAGGTGGACGGACAAAAGTAAAGTGGAATGGACAGACAGGCGGGTTAGCGGGCGGATGGATTGTTGGTCAGACGGATGGACATTTACAATCCCACAGACGGACGAATGGATGGGCAAACAAGCACATATACTGTACAATGAGATACTCCGTGAGACAAACGGGTGAAGTGACAATGAAGAGGGCAGACAGTTTAGACAGCTTTGAATGCAGACAATGGGTGCGTTTGTTAGGCGCAGAATCTCGAGAAAATTGCGAGGGTTAGGCGTTGCCTACGTTCCTCGCTTTTAAGGAGCCACTCGCCGTGAAGGAGGGAGGCCGAGGGAGCTCCCTCGATGCTTCCCGCTGCAGAGACCCGGATGATCCAAAATGGCGGAGACAGTGCGAGTTGGGCTGGTGTTCGGAGATAACAGTGCCTGTAATGTGCTTCTCAGGGTCCGAGAATGGAAAAGTGTACGTACACGGAAGTATTTGCTGTTCGAGTGTTCATTTGTATATTTTGAGAAGTAGATGCATAGGCTATTTCAGGACATACACTGCTGAAAATGTTTCCATCGTTTGCAAACACGCAACACCGTACACGTCCACTTGATGAATTATGTCCCTTGAATTTATCAAGATGAATCGAGGCACAACATTTTCAACAAAAGTGTTTACAATTTAACCCGGGTTTCTTTTTGTTGTTGAAAAAGTTCCCGTGCCATTCGATATGACACCATGGTGTGTTCTATGAAGTGAAAAAATGCTATGATTTCTGTATCGTCAGTTATTTCATCTATCGGCAACTTTTTCGCTGACTCTGGTGCCAGGACGCAGCCGTGTTCTCTCGGACTTCCGCCTTGCCAAGTGATGATTGGTCGTTTGTTAGCCGTAAGTGCGTCTCGCCCCCACCTCACCCTCACCCCCCATCGACTAGCCATCGAGGCGAGTCATTTGCCTAACAAACGCGCCCAATGAAAACTTTCACGATGACAGACATGGCGGGAAGGTCAAAGGACACAATATGCTTTCTTGGAGGAATGCAGAAGACGGACATTAGCCTCCACTAAGCACTTTGCTTATCTACCTCAATTCTTTAAAAAAAAACACCGCATCAACTTCTCACAAAATTCTATTAAGATGTCGTTAACAAAGATAATAGAATGACCAACAATAATTCAGTTTCACCTACTATATACTTTAGCATATCTTGACGAGGACCAACAACTGTATAGGCCTAATTATATTACCGGAAAGGGAAAATAGCTCATCCTAGGAACTATCACCTCGCACGTTATCCCAGTGTGACTTTTTGTTCACTTGTAGCAGCTCTCACGCTACGATTGACTGCAAACCGCTACAGCAAGGCTCCGGTACACAGTACACGTACGCTGTCGTAGTTCGACTTGCCTCGGGCATCGGAGGCAGGTTGCTCCACAGCAACAGAGGTTATCAAGGCGAGCGATATAATTTGGCAGCACACTGAATTATTGAGCAGTGAGTCTAATCAATTAGCTGCCCTTCCATTGACCGAACAAACTAATCAAGAGCCATGTGTCGATTCAAGACTTCCGTCCCTACTGGGTAGAAAGTCGTGGGTGGTGCTTGCTTGATAATGGTACTCTACTGGAGCGAAGCTCGATGTTGCACTGTACTGAGGTACATTAGGTAATGGCAGTTGTGTCGCACGGAGACTTTCAATTACACATGAGTCTAAGTCTCGGCTTGTTTGGTCTACTAATCTAATTCCCACTTAAACCTGACCAAACCCACCAGACAATACGCAATGGTGGACATACATATACAGGTGTCGTGAAGAAATACATCTACACTCCCGCCTAAGAAAAAGCCTCCTTGTCACAAAATATAACCATTCTGGTAGACAAGATATAACGTCTCTGGTGTGTATCAGAATGAAGCATAAAAACATTGGGCGCATACCATTATTTCAATTGTTACAAATGCTCGCGCTCCCAGTGTTGACCATGAATACACTTAAACATCTGTTTGGCCTGTTTAATCAGTATTGAGTTTTTGTCATCTTATGATTTTATGACCATTTTACAGTGTGAATTAGTTTGGAGTATTTCACAGCTCAAGAACTTTAACACCTACTCACAGATCAGCCCTCGTCGGCTTTTTGGGTCACCAGTGGACATTACAGACCTATCCGCTTGCCATGACCTCGTGCAGATAAGGTTTTCACAGCCTCTGGAAGAGCCCAAGCTTGTTGGAAACAGTTCATTACAGGCAGACGTGACCAAAGACGGTTTCCCAGACTGTGGATGTGCAATCCAAAGCAATCCAAAGCAATCCAAAGCAATCCAAAGCAATCCAAAGCAATCCAAAGGGCGTTCCCCGTGTTGTTTCAGGGTGCATGATCGCTGGAGTCACTTTGGAGAAAGTATCAAAACTGGGACAAAAATGTAGCCAGCGTCTGGTTTGGAAACGGAATTATTACAAGAACAGACTGATTGGACATTGCATATTATTACAGAGATCACCTTTTATTAAGACCGGAAATGCCTTTTGGCTTGTTTTGAATTGCGTCTTTATAGTCCTGGGAAACTCTCCTCTGCTGGCTCGCTTATCTTTCCCTCGGACCTGGCTTATCTTTCTCTCGGACCTGGCTTATCTTTCCCTCGGACCTGGCTTATCTTTCCCTCGGACCTGGCTTATCTTTCCCTCGGACCTGGCTTATCTTTCCCTCGGACCTGGCTTATCTTTCCCTCGGACCTGGCTTATCTTTCCCTCGGACCTGGCTTATCTTTCCCTCGGACCTGGCTTGTCTTTCCCTCGGACCTGGCTTATCTTTCCCTCGGACCTGGCTTATCTTTCCCTCGGACCTGGCTTGTCTTTCCCTCGGACCTGGCTTATCTTTACCTCGGACCTGGCTTGTCTTTCCCTCGGACCTGGCTTATCTTTCCCTCGGACCTGGCTTATCTTTACCTCGGACCTGGCTTGTCTTTCCCTCGGACCTGGCTTATCTTTCCCTCGGACCTGATTTATCTTTACCTCGGACCTGGCTTATCTTTCCCTCGGACCTGGCTTGTCTTTCCCTCGGACCTGGCTTATCTTTCCCTCGGACCTGGCTTATCTTTCCCTAGGACCTGGCTTTCCCTCGGACCTGGCTTATCTTTCCCTCGGACCTGGCTTATCTTTCCCTCGGACCTGGCTTTCCCTCGGACCTGGCTTATCTTTCCCTCGGACCTGGCTTATCTTTCCCTCGGACCTGACTTATCTTTCCCTCGGACCTGGCTTTCACAGCGCGTGGGAGAGCCCCAGCTGCATGGAGACTGTTCTCTACGGATATCTTCCTGTGTCTTGATCATAGATAGCTGCCGCGTTCTCCAGTCCATGCGTGAAGTGGCTGCTGCCTCCAGCAGATTGACTTAACCTGACCGTTATACTAGGCTGACCTCTGAACTTCGACCTCTCCTCACAAAACCATTCTTGGGCAGGGGATTGATACACCAGTAGCTGAACTTCGTGTAACCAAGGGGTTGTCTCTGCGCCTTCCGTGTGTCTCCCTCTGTGTTCTCCCTTTCCTACAACACCCCTTCCTCCCCCCTCCTCTCCCTAATCCTTTCCCTGTCAATCCGCACTTCTTCTAGTGCATAGTTTGTGCTTATTCCTGACAAGCAGATGACTCGCTCGTCACTGATGTGTTAACGAAAAGGATGTGCACAAACACGTGTACTTTTCAATTGTCTCAGCTGAAATGTCGTTCTCTTTAAGATATTAAATCACTTGCTATTTCAGTTCTTTTAATAAAATATTTGGTCCACAAAAACGGGACATACAAGCACACATGCACTTTGAGGCACAGAAATACGCATCTTTAAAAAGGTCCTCCCTCCAATACATTTTCCTCTTGATCCAGAAACAAACTTCAGCATTACTTCTCAGACATTGTGGTAAGCCAATAACAACAACAACAACACACCCACACCCACGCACATGTATACGCGCGCAAACACACACACGCACACACACACACACACACACACACACACACACACACACACACACACACACGCACACACACACCTACCTGATAACGTGGGCGTGGGCATACAGCAGGACGTAAAACGAAATAATGTATATATGCGACTCGTTTTCATGAACTGAGTCTTAACTCGCATGCAGCAAAAACGCAGTAGAGGCTGACAAAGGTGATGAGGGTGTGTTTAGTGCATTTTGACATTTTGGCAAAACTGAATCCTACATACACCTAATTTTCATAATCGAATGTTGGAAAGTTTCTTCTTAGCTTTAAAAAAACCCCAAAAAGTGCACTTTATTGCACCTACCATTTCTATAGTATTATACATTCTCTTCCTCCGTTTTAAATTTTTAGTTGAATGATAAGATCAAATACTTTTCTATTTACCCTTGATTTCTCAAAATAGCCGTCAGCACACCACCTCCTTTTGAGTGAGCATAACTTAAACAGTTTTTGGAGTAGAAGTTTGATTTTAATATCAAATGAAAGATAATTCTTTGCAAATTTTGAACATACAAATATCTCAAATCTAATTTTTGCGAGTTAAGACTCAGTTTGAGAAAACGGGTCACATATGGGAAAGGCGAAAAGAATGAAATGTATGTATGTAAATTAATATAATTATATAATGATACGTACAAAGATGCATAAGTGCGTCTGAATAAATTTGTTAGTTGCTTCATCGTGTGAGCCTTCCTAATCCATAAGTTTCGGAGTCAACTCTATTCAGTACCAGGAATGAGCAAAAGGGAATATGAATCTAGACGTAGACTGCAAATTTGCAAACAATTCCGCACATAAATAGTCAAAACTGAGATACAATACTCCACCGGCAATGACCATGCGGGGTACACACGTTCTACATCTCGTGACACATGCCGAGTAATACGGACATTGGGGATGACAATAAAAAATGGTCATAGATCTACGTCAGTATCAGAGCACGATATGATTTATTTCACTTCCAAGTAAAAAAAATTTGTTGTCCTTGACTGAATTCAGCAGCGCCCGTGTGCAAAAGCCTGCGATATGCCGTGTGAACCATCTTAATAAAGCACGCTTTCGATTTGAAAAAGTACAGTATCTGCTAGACTTGTCGTTTAACATGCACTTTCACTCATTTTTAGTTTGTTTTTTGTATACCTATACGGAAATAAGTTTTATCGTGACATTTTCCAGACGTTATCTTAATAAATCTACACTGCCACCCAATGGGTCTCTCTGGCATGGGCTGGCCTCTCTCAAACGATCAGAGGACGTGTTAAGCTCTCGAGAAGTTGACGTGATTTAGTGACTGAAAACGCATGGTCAGTCAGACGTAGTTCCCTGTGAGGTATCCAGTTCAAGTGGAGAGGGTCGCACCTAGCACTTGAAGGGAGCAAGACTTGCACTTCACCGTGTCCCACGTGTCAATGAACAAAAAGAGGAGTGTGACCAAATAAGTCTGGCGGTACTTCGTAGTCAAGGCAAGCTTTCGGAACCAAGCTCCTCCTTCGGGCCTAGTCAGACCTAGACTACGAAGTACCGCCAGACTTCATTGGTCACCCTTCTCTTGTTGTTCAAGAATTATAGTCTGACACCGGCCCTTCACCTATTTGTTTGACCACGTGTCAACGGTCTCGTGTCTGGCTGTGTCGGATTCCCTGTGCAATGTGGGCGCCATAGTGACAAAAGCGTTTTCTTGACGAGGGACAACTCGCGCATGGACGGACGGACGGACGGACGGAGTTTTACGACCTATCAGCCTCCGTAGGCTATGTAAGGCCATTAAGCACGAGAATCACTAGAATACATGCGCAAGTCAAGTCGCGATGTTCCGATTTATTCACCTCTTACGAATCGCGTATAGGGAGACGCGGTGGGTCTATTCTGACCCCCAACCCACAGGGGGAACGTGTGCATGGATGACTCTGTATCCCCAAACCCCCGGGTCGGTTCTTGCAGCACCATTTCATTCGTATTTTTGCACATGCAAGTAGGCCTACTTGTGCACTGAGAGGTGTGTCGACATGAAGCAACATTTGCGACGCAGTTCTCACACACGCGTGACGAGAACGCATCAAAGGCTGTTTTGTGTGCATGCTAATAAAGAACCGAAGCGTAAGATTTAATTAACTGCGCTGAAATGAGAAGCAATTACCTGTTAAATTAAATGAACAAAATCAATGAGAAGGGGTCTACGCCTTGGGAATAGTGCATAGTCAGTACCATTATGTGGGACTCTGAAGCCAGATGTGCACTCATTATCTGTAGAAGCTATGCACATGATAACTGTTATCACACATACCAAGTCCATTACACTCCATCATAAATATGCATGCACAGGACAATGAAGCCAGCTGTGGACCTTACATGCGTACCAGATGTTACACAAATTCCACACATGCAATAGAAGTCAAGTAGATGAAACACCACAAATGCGCGCGCACACACACACACACACACACACACACACACACACACACACACACACACACACACACACACACACACACACAAATTTAAGGCCAGTTTTTTTTTAAAGCATATTATTTTGTATGATATTCTGTGGAAACACTCGACATAAAAATGTATGACATTTCAAATCATGAGTGGCAACATACGGTGTACTCAAAGCAGGTATAGACTGCCTCTCTGTGGTGGATCGCCAGCCAAGATGTATACCAGCAATGACCGTGTACGGGACTTTGAAGCCATTTGAGAAACGTATGTTTGTGGCAGATGCAGCACAACTTCTCTTCACTGTTGTGTATGGCAAATCGAATGTGGTACATCGGAGATGGCCTCACACGGGGCCTGAAGCCAGGTATAGAGTGTTCTCTGCATGATTGTGCGTGCCATGTCAACCTTGTTACACCAGCAATGGCTGCGTGGGGCACTGACGCCAGGCGCTGCTGCGCACTTCCAACAGACGCCACATACGTAAGTTCTCAACAAGGATATGCATGGAAAGTCAAGTATTCCAAATCAGAAACGGCTACGTATGGGGCGATGAGGTGGTTTCGCATCAACTAGTAATTTTATGTGTGATGTTTCACTAAAACTCATCTTCGTATTTTTTATATATATTTCGTAGGAAATGCAGATCTTTTGGTTGAAACAGAAATGCCAGGTCGAATCAGCAGGCGTCTTCTCGACAATACCAGACTCCCAATGGCACGCGGAGCCATAACTCATTTTGTGCCTCGTTAAGTGAAGTTTGCTGTTGACTCTGCATGTAGGTCCATCGAGGCAGACGAAGATGAGACCGCAGACCAAACTCAGAATGGCAGAGCCAAAGACAACGAGGGCAGACCACCATTGTGTCCAAGTCAACGAGGAAAGAAAGTGGAATCGCACCAAGATCTGCGTTCCTTTGCAAACCGAAGACCCTCCTTTTTCCGGTGGCGGTAGCGGGTACTTGGTTAGTGCTTCACGGTGCCGAAGTCACTCTAGAAAAAATAGGCCTATGCGTCCTGTAGTTTGAAACAATGAAATGAATTTTGAGGGATAAAAGTGGGAATTATCTGGATGCAAAGCTGAACTCATTGCGAGGTGAGTAATTAATACGAAATAAACACTGCGGATTAGCGAATGCCCGTTCTCTGTCGCTGGAATTTATTTTCCTTACTGACAATGTCGCAAACGATCGCATGAACAGCAATTATCCGTTTCTTGCAAAGTTCAGAATTTGGGGGCGGGGAGGTAGTTTGCTTGGTATTTCCTAGTGTATAATGTGCGCGGTTTGACTCATCTGATGTCAAAATGTTTGGGCCCTTGGATTCTTATATTCTGCATTTCCATTTGAAAATTTTCTCCCTCTCCGTCCGATCTCTCTCTCTCTCTCTCTCTCTCTCTCTCTCTCTCTCTCTCTCTCTCTCTCTCTCTCTCTCTCTCTCTCTCTCTCTCTCTCTCTCTCTCTCTCTCTTACCACATTTGAATATTTTGCCTCAAGGGCTGAATGTAAGAAAGGCACTATAACTGCCTAATTCACTACCCTTGTAAAATAAAGTTCGTTCGTTCGTTCATAAAGTTCTCTCTCTCTCTCTCTCTCTCTTTCTTTCTATCTCTCTCTCTCTCTCTCTCTCTCTCTCTTTCTCTGTGTGCGTGTGTGTGTGTGTGTGTGTGTGTGTGTGTGTGTGTGTGTGTGTGTGCGCGCGCTTACCACCGTGCTTCACCAGTAGGTGGCGTCTATGACTGAAATATGAAATTGCTTTCACAGTTTCAGGAGCCCTGACGAAACCTGTCCTGCAATGCCGGTGTGACATCGCCGATGGTAACTTCATCGCGCATGGTTCTGCGCATGCGTCAAAACCGAAAGTGACGCGTGTATCGCGCCTTGTTCAAAGGTGATGTGCCGCGAGACTTTAGATTTTGTGTTTTTCGGTCAATAAATGAACACATTGACCGAAAAACACAAAATATAAAGTCTCGCGGCACATCACCTTTGAACAAGGCGCGATACACGCGTCACTTTCGGTTTTGACGCATGCGCAGAACCATGCGCGATTAGTTAGCCTACCATCGGCGATGTCACACCGGCAACTCGATCCTCGATCTGGCATCAACCGTACGCATCATCGCCCATCACCACTGACTGCACAACTCATGCCACAGCTCGCTCCTCGCCCATCACCACTGACTGCACAACTCATGCCACAGCTCGCTCCTCGCCCATCACCACTGACTGCACAACTCATGCCACAGCTCGCTCCTCGCCCATCACCACTGACTGCACAACTCATGCCACAGCTCGCTCCTCGCCCATCACCACTGACTGCACAACTCATGCCACAGCTCGCTCCTCGCCCATCACCACTGACTGCACAACTCATGCCACAGCTCGCTCCTCGCCCATCACCACTGACTGCACAACTCATGCCACAGCTCGCTCCTCGCCCATCACCACTGACTGCACAACTCATGCCACAGCTCGCTCCTCGCCCATCACCACTGACTGCACAACTCATGCCACAGCTCGTTCCTCGCCCATCACCACTGACTGCACAACTCATGCCACAGCTCGCTCCTCGCCCATCACCACTGACTGCACAACTCATGCCACAGCTCGCTCCTCGCCCATCACCACTGACTGCACAACTCATGCCACAGCTCGCTCCTCGTCCTTTTCCCCTTCCTCCACCTCCTCCTCGTCAACAAACTGTAGGCAGTAAGTTATCCGTTTAAAATCTATATCACCCATTTGCCATAGTCAGTAGAACAGCACGCCATGGATGTAGTCAAAGGGGAGATAACTCATTCGAACCGTGTTCAATCCAATTTAATTACATGAGGTTTTTGTATATATATGTGTTTGTCTGTCTGCCTGCCTGCTTGTCTCTCTCTCTCTCTCTCTCTCTCTCTCTCTCTCTCTCTCTCTCTCATGAC
>JAWQFJ010009449.1:15000-16120 GCA_034096865.1 Theodoxus fluviatilis | reverse complement strand
TGTGTTGTGTGTGTTGTTCGTCCGTCGAGTCGACGAGGACCACTCTAGTCATCCGGGGGGTTGCTGGGACTGGTTCTGTCTGTGTGTGCGCAGATGGCTAACGAGGCCGATCCTGGCACGGAAGGTTCGGGAACAGAAGGGACATGGGACAAGTGGGACGTCTCCAGGGGGGTTGACAGCATGGGCCTTGCGGGCTTGCCTCTTCTTTTCTGCGGCAGTGATCCTGTTTGCCTCGCATGTCTTGGCACCTTTGTGGATGGAAGAGCGCCAGGTGGATCGGTCCATTGCAGCCCGTTCCCACGTGTCTGGATTGATGGCAAAAGCTTTCAGTGAAGCTTTCAGGGTGTCTTTGAAGCGCTTCTTTTGCCCACCGTGGGACCGCTGGCCATGCTGGAGCTCGCCATAGAAGAGTCTCTTTGGCAGTCTCTCGTCTGGCATCCGGACTACGTGTCCTGCCCAGCGAAGCTGTGACTGCATCAGGAGGGTGAAGATGCTGGGGAGACCTGCTTTGGTCAGTACCACTGTGTCTGGAATTTTGTCCTGCCATTTTATGCCGAGGATCTTCCTGAGGCTTGTTGTGTGAAAGTGGTTCAGTTTTCTAGCATGGCGTTGATAGACAGTCCACGTTTCACATGCATATAGCAGTGTGGGGAGCACCACTGCCCTGTATACTTTCAGCTTGGTCTGAGTGGTAATGCCTCTTCTGTTCCAGACATTTGGATATAACCTGCCAAAAGTGGAGCTGGCTCTGGCAATTCTAATGTTTACTTCGTCAATATGTACACTATAATACAAGACAGTACAATAAACACAATACAATATAACGATATAATCACTATGACGATGAAATAGACTCTTACACAATCAGATGAATTGTTTTTACACACACAGAAATTGCAATGTCTATCTAAAGACGTCAGAGTGGACAGGGATGAGGCTCAGCGAAGCCTTGAGACAGTCCGAGAGGCGAGAGGAATGGAGAGAGCTGGTTGCCAGATCATCTGTGGTGCCCCAACGGTCGTCCAGACTACGGGACAAGTGAAGTGAAGTGAAGATCTAAAGACGTAACACAATCGTTCCATAGAATATTTGAAATCTGAAACAATGGAAGTTCACGTAG
>JAWQFJ010009449.1:0-12500 GCA_034096865.1 Theodoxus fluviatilis | reverse complement strand
TTTAGCTAAACGATATTTATAAATGTCCGTTCTCGCGAGAAATGCCGAGATTTGAAACTGGGGTACAGTGTCCGGAAATGTTGCCGACAACGACCATTTCAGCAATATCGATATTAACATACCTGTCAATGATTTCTCTGACAGACTATCAGATGCTGATCCTGCTGATCGCCACCAAACAGCACAGAATGAACGTATGCTATTGGATACCTACTCAGTTGATTGTCCTCATGCTGCACCCACTGCAGCTGTTGAGCCGCACAGTTCAAGCAAGATCGATACAGTCGCAGAGGATATTTTAAAGTTGTACCACCCAATCATGCTACAAACACACACACCAGTGCAAGTTGCAGCCGACGGAAACTGTATGTTTTCTGTGGGCCCCTACTGATCCACGGAGAAAGTGACACTGAGACTTTTTACCTGTTTTTTCAACATCTTGCGGGCAAACTTTCCTCAGATCACCTGCCGATTTTAGGTAGCGACGACGAAAGCGCCATGAGAAACGCCATGGCAAGGGCTTTCCCAGGGGCAACAAAAATGGTGTGTACCAGACACCTTCAGAAAAATCTGGAGGCTGCCCTTTCAAATAAGGTTGGATTGCCAAAAGCAGAACGAAAAAAATGGTAGCCAATGTGTTTGGGCAAAGTGGAGTTCTAAACACCTCAAAACCCCCAGCTGAAGTGACAGACAAAATGCTTCATCTCATTGATAATACAAGCCACGCCACCTTGAAGAAACATCTGAGAAGATTTTGTCCTACGATAGAGGAAAACGTCAAAGCAAAACAAAAGCCTAACCTCCTGCTCCCCATGCAGCCCTGGACCAACAATAACTGCGAGTCGTTGAATCACGTACTTAAACAGGCAGTTGACTGGCGGCCAAGAAAACTCGTAGAACTGGTGGAGAAGTTGCAGAATGTTGTTGTCCAACAACTATCGGAAGAGACCAGGGCTATGTTTGGAACAGGCGAGTGGTACTTGGATGAGGCATTTAGCACATTTCAAATCCCGAGGGATGCTTGGCTAACAAAGTCTGAAAGCTGGAAAAAAAACACACATGCGAAAGTTCAGAAAGACATGTAAAGAAACGGTTGTCCGCAGTACAGATGGACGGAACAGTGCCTGCCCTCCGAAACACAAGGGTAAAAAACCTGGTCAGCAAAAACGCAGGTGCAATGCCAAAACGACAACCCCTACACCCAAAGCTAAAAGATCCAAACAAGAATAGCAAGCTCTTGAAGATGATGGTGACAATTAATTATTGTACCGAGGAAGTTGGTTGTAAACTTTTTTTTATGGAAATGGCGAAGAAAGTGGGGATGACTGTGGAGTAGTCTATGATGATAATGATGATGATACTGCTGATGATGATAATGCTGATGATGATTTCGATTATGAGGATGATGACGTCGACGATGATGACGCCATTGACGATGACGATGATGATGATGATCGATGGTGCTGCTGCTGCTGCTATTGAGTAGAATACTACATGATGTGTGTGCGGGTGTGTGTGTGTGTGCATGTTTGTGAGTCGTCAGTTATGCGCTATAGAAATAAACCTAGAAATACATCATTCTTTTAATTTAATAAAAGTTGTTCACCCGCTAATGCTGTTTTGTGTATGAAATAAGGTGACATAAATACATTGGTTTCAACCCTCAAGTCTACATTTTTTTTTTACAAATAATGTCTACTTCTTGGTAAAGAAAAGTCAAAATATTTTTAAAACATGTATATTATATATATTATGCTGATGTAACTACGTTTAAGGTTTCAAACTCGGATCATGCTTGTACATGTATTTATCCTGTGACTGACTACATCATGTGTGTGCGGGTGTGTGTGTGTGCATGTTTGTGAGTCGTCAGTTATGCGCTATAGAAATAAACCTAGAAATACATCATTCTTTTAATTTAATAAAAGTTGTTCACCCGCTAATGCTGTTTTGTGTATGAAATAAGGTGAAATAAATACATTGGTTTCAACCCTAAAATCTACATTTTTTTTACAAATAATGTCTACTTCTTGGTAAAGAAAAGTCAAAATATTTTTAAAACATGTATATAATATATTATGCTGATGTAACTACGTTTAAGGTTTCAAACTCGGATCATGCTTGTACATGTATTTATCCTGTGACTGACTACATCATGTGTGTGCGGGTGTGTGTGTGCATGTTTGTGTGTCGTCTATAGAAATAAACCTAGAAATACATTAGTCTTTTAATTTAATAAAAGTTGTTCACCCGCTAATGCTGTTTTGTGTATGTAATAAGGTGAAATAACCAGCAAACAAGCAAATCACTGATGCATCAAAATCCAATCCTACTGCGGTTTAAAAGATAATAATATTTCTCGTTCCTTCTCTCAATCAAATATACATTTTTCTTGAGGGATTTGGGTGGATTTGGGGAGATTTGGGTGGATTTGGGGAGATTTGGGGGGATTTGGGGGGGAAGATTTGGGGGGGTTTGGGGAGATTTGGGGGGGGATTTGGGGGTTTAGAAGCACCGGATCTAGAGAGAAAAATGTAGACAGAATGGATCAGACCTAGAGAGAGAGAATGTAGTCAGAGAGAGATAGAGAATGTGGGCATTGTAACACCTTGTGTCTTGCTGCTACAAATAAAGATTAAGAACTCAAAAAGAGATATGGAGTCTTCTGTCCAACCAAACGGAACCCCAAGCCCTCTCCAGAAGCAAGCAGACCACCAAGCAAGACTGAAGCTGTGAGCCCTCGCCTGTCTAAGAAGAATCAAGATCTACGCTACCAGAAAAGGCCCACGGCAAGTACAAAGGAACAACAAGGTATTTATCATTAGACAGAGAGGAGACCTGTAACAATTAGAGGAGAGCCCTATAACAAATCCAAGGGAGAACTCATCCCCATGATAACATATGGTGGACATGATAACATATGATGGAGATGCGTTTCGGTCCTCCCACCTCTCGCATGCTAAATTTAGAGAGAGCGAAAAACCATCTGTGACAACATGATAAAAATGCGAATCAACCTCTCCCTCCCTCTCCTTAGCGTTAAATTTAGAGAGAAAGAAAAGAAATATGTAACGAAATGATGGAGATGCGAATCAAACCCTCCTTACCTCTCCAATGATCCAACTGATCCATCTTCCATGCCTATAGTTCAGAAACCCGTGAGTTGACTGTATCTCTCCTCTGTCATCGAATATTTCGTCACCTCTACGGACTACCAAACCTTAAACCACAAAGAGAGTTTCACCTACCCTCCTCCAAAAGACATTTCGTCGATTCACAAAACACTCAGACAGTTTCCAGTGTGAATATATCCATGGGACAGTCTGTCCAAGTTTTCAAGATTGTGATATTTAATAATCCGTGTAAATTTAAAATGTTGTCCTACAAGCCGCCTTACGCTTCTTGTTCGTGCTAAAGCTTCGAGCCTCTGAAATGGCCCCGGATCGCCCGCTCCTGCCCAAATTATTCCAACCCTTTGTGTGGCGCCCCTCACGAGCTGAGCGGCCTCCCTTTGTCATCCTGGAGACCATTCACCCTAACCCTCCCCTGCCCTCGCCTCCCTGGGAGAAACCTTTGTCCCACCCCCATCTGCCCTACCCCCCACCCCACCCGTAACAAGCCATCTGCCCACCCCCCACCCCACCCCATTTTAACCCACCCCACCCTACTCCTGATGGACCACCCTCTCGCTACGTCACGGCCTGCACTCACTGACCCCAGGCCCTGTTTTGGCAACAAACCCGCCAGCCTGCGCCAGCGCGCGCGAGGCCTATCTCAAGCAGACGACGCTCATCCCTCCCTCCTTCCCTCCCTCCCTCCAGCCTCGCCATTCTTCCCACTAACTCTGCCATCGTCCCCCTCACGCCCACTCTTCACTCCCCTCACCCCTGACCCCCCCCCCCCCCATCTTCGGACCACCACCCCCCCCGTGACGCCACCATCCTGCACGGCCCCACCATCGGATCACCGCCCGGACCAACAACCCGCCCAGCACCCGTGGACCCTGTTCTCCACGCCCGCGGCTCCATTATCACCTTTTCCAATGTCTTCACCTGTGATGGCGAGACCTACAGACTTCTCGTCAGCTGACCAGTGGCGTTCATCACCTGCCTGGCTTTGTCCCCGTCACAGTCCCTGTCCACTGTGGGCAACAGATCTGTGTGCGTGCATGCACGTATGCACGCATGTGTGTACACCCTGCAGTGTTGCCTGGACAGAGGTGGACTGGGAAAATGGCATTGTGTTGCCACGTGCTGGCCCTGACCAAGGACAGTGTGAGTGACTGTGAGAGAACTGGTAGCTCCCAGTTAAAATGCTGTTGACATCGGAGCTCCTGACCCTCCAGTCTGGACAGCTTACTCGACCTTTTGACAGACCGGGCAAAATGAGTTCAAGTCTCGCACTCAGACTCCAGGTGAGCTTGTTATATCATAATCATTCAGTTATCAGCCTTGGTGCCACAGCAGAAAAATTTACTGGGTGTTTTGACATATTGGTTTCATTCTATTTGTGATGATGTCAGAGCTGCCAAGCGGAAATTAACGACGCCGAGCTGAACGTCAGTGGTTGAAAACTGGACTTACCATTCATAAAAACATTTTTTGTCCTAAGAACTTAGTTACAAAACTCATGTATGATGCTAAATTTAATTATTTCAACTCTCAGATTGTGGATAGCGCCTTGTGTGGGCAATTGTTTGGCATCTGCAACAAAATTTCTCGGTAAAACCGAAAAGGTTATTATCCTTCCATCAATCTTCTCCGTTCTGGAACTTCCTGGCCGTTTTCTTGAATTCTTTGAGAACAAAATTCAAACCATCAGACGGGATCTCGATAATCAAATACTGAATCCTCCCGCAGTTGCCGATCGTTGTTTTCAGGACGCCCCATTCAACACTTTTCAGACAGTGTCTGAAGAGGCTGTCTAGAAAGTGATTCTCGCCCCCACTCCCACCAATTGCGACCTTGACCCCATCCCTACCTCCCTGTTAGTTGAATGCCTTGACTCTCTTCTGTCCTACATCACATTTGTTGTTAACGAGTCCCTCTCATCTGGCACCTTCCCCTCCGTGTACAAGTTAGCCATAATTAAGCCGCTCCTGAAGAAGCCTTATCTGGATCCTAACGTTTTGAAAAATTATCGCCAGGTCTCTCACCTCCCCTTCCTGTCCAAAGTTACAGAGAAACTAGTACTCACTCAGCTGCAGCAACATCTTGCAACCAACAATCTCTATGAACTCAATCAGTCAGCATGCATTTTCAGATGATAATCAGCTCTATAAAGATCAATTCCAATCAGCTCTATAAAGATCAATTCCAACCCACGTTAGACACATCACAGTCCTGTCTTTCTGATGTTAAGTCATGGATGTCACACAACAAACTCCAGCTGACTGATTCTAAAACTGAATGTCTTCTTGTCAAGTCTCAGAGACTGGTGCCACCTCCATCCCTCCCGTTTTCTGTCATAGTAGGAGACGCTGACGTCGCATTTGTTCCATCAGTCAAAAATCTTGATGTCACCCTCGACTCTCATCTCTCTCTTTCCGACTTTGTCCAAAACGCTTGCAAATCTGCATACATACAACTCAGACAGATAAGCGCAATCTGACACCACTACTCAAGCTACTACTATCCTAATCTGTGCTCTTATTCTCAGTCTCCACTGGTACACATTAGTGCTAGAGTCCAATACTAGATTGCCTGTCGTTGCTACCATTACTTCGCTGAATCCCTTCCTCAATATCTCTCTAAACCCATGCGTACCTACACACCCACTAGACAGCTACGCTTTTCTGCAGACACAATAATCCTCAATTTCCTGGAGGACCCTCCAGTTAAAACAAAATTTGGTAAACGCTCTTTCTTTTACCATGCTTCTTCTATCTGGAATGACCTCCCCGCCTCTGTTCATCACTCTACATCTCCCTCAACTTTTCACCCTGCTATCAAAACTCACCTCTTCTTAAAATCGTTCCCGAATCCTGTCTAAGTTTTTTCATCTTTCTCCCCTCACTGTTCTCATTGTACTAGCTTGACGGCGGGAGGCATCAACCCAGGAGACGGGAGCAGTGGGAGGAGAGGAGAGAACACAGACGACAGAGGATAGCGTCGGCATCTACAGAGCCACGCCAAGACTTCACTTGCGACAAGTGCAACAGAGCATGCGGCTCAAGGATCGGGCTCTACAGCCACAGAGTACGCTGCCGCTCAACCCCGGACTGACCAAACCTGGCGCACACTCCAAGCTTGCCTAAGCCCCCCTACCACCCTCCTGTCTCTCCTCCTCCTCTCCCCAATCTCATGGTTAAGCGGTGACGCTGTACATTAGTTGTTGAATGCTTGAAGTTAATGTCTGACCCCTATGTTAATAAGTTTACTAAGTTACCTTTGATGTGATTGATTGTCATTGTATATTGTAACGGTTTTTTTATGTATGTGCCTTAAGCATGTCTTAACTCATGGTAAGGCGCTATATAAATCCATATATTATTATTATTATCTTTGTTGAAAGGGCTTCAGCCTCATTTCAGATCTCAGATGCATTTCTTAGCCGTATCTCTCAAATCATTCTATAAATCTTCTGACCTTCAGAGCACGTGTCCTCTGTCATATACACCCCTCACCCCTGTCACACCTACGTACGAACAATTAGAAAACATCCCAGGACAAATCCGTCGCGTATTTCATGTGCTCCGCACCAATGCTGGCAGATGAAGAAAGCAGAAAACGACAGTATCATAAGCCATTCGACTTATCTTTCCCATCTTTTTTTCTCAATTGCAAATTTGACTTTATTTTAATCGTGGAGAACATTCATCTCATTTCATCATATTTCAAATGCTGGCCAGGATGTTCATCATCAAATCATTCACCATGTACTTTTAATGAGTGTCAGTATGTCAGAATTCATTCAATGTATCATGTTTCTCATATGCGTGCTTATCCATTTTATTCAGTTATATATATATATATATATATATATATATATATATATATATATATAACGTCAGTTATAATGAAGATGATGATGATTCAGATGAAGATGATGATGATTCAGACGATGATGATGATGATGATGATTACAGTGATGATGATGAATACAGTGAGACATTGAAGAGAATTATTCGGGTACAGTGAGTCTGTTTTACATTTTTCATTTTTCTACGCTGTGACTGGAAGTCTCCTTGCTATTCCACAAACACTTTGCTGGTCGAAATGATATTTTAATAAATATGCGTATTTTTATCCAGTACCCTCATTCAAGATATGACGATCTCTTCATATTTTTGCGCAGATTCTGAATTGACTTTCCGTCTCAGATCGCGTATCTTACCAAGATACGATACTTTTAAGAAAGTTTGTGCCGTCCTCCATGCGAATTTTCTCCATGGTCATTATTCAGTTTATCGTCATATCCCGCGTTGGACAACCGACCACGTGTCCTTGTTCATGAGTCTATGTCCGGGCTCGGCACTTTCAGTGTACGCTCCCAAAATTATATTACAAGTCAATTCATGAGTCTATTTCCAGACTTAAATCGACCACGTGTCATACATTCACATAGTCTATTTCCGGACTTAAAATCACATGCATTCACAAAGTCTATTTCCAGACTTAAAACGACCAAGTGTCGTACATTCAGTCTATTCCAGACTTAGATCACATTCACAAGTCTATATCCAGGCTTGGCACCCCTGTTGTGCACTTCGTTTCATAGTATGAATGAGCTGTGATTCCCGTTGTCCCGTTCAAATAGGAAAATTTCTGTACCTCGGAATTTCCTCATATTGTGAAGTTCGTCCTTGTAATAGTGTTCGTCCCATACCATTTCTCAATGTTCCTCCACTGATTATCATTAAAATCAAATTATATCTACGTATATATTTCAAACCTCTTAACCTCATACTTGCTTCAAGACTAAATAGATCAATATTTATATATTCAGTCAATATTTTCCAATTAAATATTTATTATCCCCTTTATTATATTTTCAACGTTGTCTTACAATACATTCTTATCATCACTGCCTTGACGCTATATGGCAGCTCCTATTTTCAGTCCGCTCCACTCGCATCTTATGACGACATGTTTCAACCTCTGAAAAATGTCAATAATGCCTCAGAATTATGGCACCATATCTTCGAATTCCAACTTCCCAACATAACCCTTGACTGGTCCTTCCCGACCTTGCGACATGACAATTGTCTCAATCGAACTTGACTTTAGAAAGATGATTGCAAGCATCAAACCTCTCAGATGACACGTTTTTTCCCCAATATCATTCTTCCTGCTGAAATCACATATTCCCATCCTTCCCCATCACCTCTTTATCACACTACAGCTTTCACTCTCCTTTACCTCAAATTTCACCACTCCATTTACCCTATGACTCTTCCCTGTTCAAATTTGTTTCTTCATCAGAATTATAGTAATTCTTAATGAGAAGCTGAAGCCCTGTATCTTTTTTTCACTGTACATGCGTACATTTTTGTTTGAACTCAGATGTATGGTATAGCCATTTTCTTCCCCATATAACCAATGGTATGTTGCTGTGTTTTTTTTGTGCTCCATAATGTTGTCATATCCTCGTTGTCTACGTACTCGTAATTCAAGTTTCACTCATCCATCATTATCCAAAACCGAAACTCATGTCCATTTTTCAATTCCTTTTTCATAATTAATGTTCAACGGAATGTTATGATAAATCAACATATAATCATATACATATATATCATGTTTGTCGATGTTAGGATAAGAGTAAACAAATAATAACCAGGAAAAACTTGTGTAAAGTGTCTTAAATAATTAATGAAAAATTTACATTGATATATCAACAATTTCCTTGTTGATTAAGGGATAGTTAATTAGATGTGAGTCATCATGTGACTGTGTTTTTTTTAATGTGTCGTAATATTTTTATGTCATTTTTCGGAATGTGAAACACGTATAAGTGTCATGATTTTTGTCAAATAGGTAATAGGAAATTGATGTTGTCCGCCTCTCTCTCAAATTATAAGACACTAGCCGCTTCGCGCCTAGGCACTTCGCAAAGCGCCAAAGCCACATACAAAGCCAAATTCTTCAGCCGCCCTTTTGTTATTCTCATTACGTAACTATAACTAAAAAATTTGTTCACAGATCTTCATCATCTGACTTTACCTAACCACACACCAAAATAATATCGGTGAACGGGCTGTTTTTTTTTTGTTTTTTTTTTAATTAGCTGTGACATAACCATAGTTTGATTGACAGGAGCTAGTGGCGCATGCGCTGTGAATAACTTTTCAAAGAAAGACGCTGGACTTAAAAATTCAGTTGACTTCCAGAGTATCGACGCGAGTAGACGCACTTTGAGCAGCTCCGAGTTGAGGGAGACAAAACGTTAAGAAAAGTCTTCCAATCTTCCCCCTCGCCCTACGAAAAATGTGCCAGAGACAACCATCGTTTCCCGATTTGAAGAACTCCCGCCTCACCAAGACTCTGAAGTTTGTCGCCTGGAAAGTTTCGTTGTTGGCGCACGTGGAAAGCGCCTGTTTGTTAGGGCAAATGTGTGAGCGCGCTGTGTGTATGGCCTTTTGATCTTCTCCTTTCGAGGTGTAGCCTTGAGAGAGAGAGAGAGAGAGAGAGAGAGAGAGAGAGAGAGAGAGAGAGAGAGTATGTGCTTGTGAATGCCCTTACCATGGCAACGCCATTTTTTTTTACCCCACCATGACCTGACCCTGGCTCACATCTAACCCCATTCCAAGTTTTAAGTGGATGGGAACTCCTGTGTCTCAGGCGGCTTCGCCGCCTTCGACACAGTCGTCCATTGTTTACTCTGCCGCCATTTTGTTTTTCTCGTGACGTAACCATGGTAACCGAAAAATTTGTTCACAGATCTTCATCACCTCACTTTACCAACCCACTCACCAAATTTCGGTCAAATCGGAGCACTTTGAGTTTTCGGCGGCCATCTTGTTTGTGCCCACTTCCGGTTACCATGGCAACACCATTTTTTTAATCCCACGTTGACCTGACCCGGGTCCACATCTAACCCCATACCAAGTTTCAAGTCGATCGGAATAAAACTGTGGAAACGTATGAGTGTCACACACACAGACACACACACACACAGCGAAAATATATATACAGACTAGCCGCTTCGCGGCCAGGCAATGCGCAAAGCGTCAAAGCCACATACAAAGCCAAATTCTTCAGCCGCCATTTTGTTTTTCTCATTACGTAACCATAACCAAAAATGTGTTCACAGATCTTCATCATTTGACTTTACCTACACATACACCAAATTTCAGTCAAATCGGAGCACTTTGAGTTTTCGGCGGCCGTCTTGTTTGTGCCCACTTCCGGTTACCATGGCGACACCTTTTTTTTACACCACCATGACCTGACCCCGGTCCACATCTAACTAACTCCATTCCAAGTTTTAAGTCGATGGGAACTCCTGTGTCTCAGGCGGCTTCGCCGCCTTCGACACAGTCGTCCATTGTTTCCTCAGCCGCCATTTTGTTTTTCTCGTGACGTAACCATGACAACCAAAAAATTTGTTCACAGATCTTCATCATCTGACTTTACCTACCCGCACACCAAATTTCGGTCAAATCGGAGCACTTTGAGTTTTCGGCGGCCATCTTGTTTGTGCCCACTTCCGGTTACCATAGCAACAACATTTTTTTAACCCCATGTTGACCTGACCCCGGTCCACACCTAACCCATTCCAAGTTTCAAGTCGATGGGAACTCCTGTGTCTCAGGCGGCTTCGCCGCCTTCGACACAGTCGTCCATTGTTTCCTCAGCCGCCATTTTGTTTTTCTCGTGACGTAACCATGACAACCAAAAAATTTGTTCACAGATCTTCATCATCTGACTTTACCTACCCGCACACCAAATTTCGGTCAAATCGGAGCACTTTGAGTTTTCGGCGGCCATCTTGTTTGTGCCCACTTCCGGTTACCATGGCAACGCCATTTTTTTAACCCCACCATGAACTGACCCTGGCCCACATCTAACTAATCCCATTCCAAGTTTCAAGTCGACGGGAACTCCTGTGTCTCAGGCGGCTTCGCCGCCTTCGACACAGTCGTCCATTGTTTCCTCAGCCGCCATCTTGTTTTTCTCGTGACGTAACCATGACAACCAAATTTTTTTTCACAGATCTTCATCATCTGACTCTACCTACCCACACACCAAATTTCGGTCAAATCGGAGCACTTTGAGTTTTCGGCGGCCATCTTGTTTGTGCCCACTTCCGGTTACCATGGCAACACCATTTTTTTAACCCCACGTTGACCTGACCCCGGTCCACACCTAACCCCATACCAAGTTTCAAGTGGATCGGAATAAAACTGTGGAAACGTATGAGTGTCACACACACACACACACAGACAGACACACACACAGACAGACAGACACACAGCGAAAATATATATACAGATATGTTCAACCTTTGTTTGAAGTGTAATATAGTATAGTGTGGGATATATTAGAAATTGTAGATATATATAAAAAATAAAAAAAATAAAAATAAAAAAAATAAAACAAAAATAAAATAAAATAATAAGAATAAGAATAATTGGTAATGATAAGATCATATTTACCAAGATGCTAAGAATTAAAAAAAAGTTATAATAATAATAATAATAAAAACTTTTCATAAGGCAGGAAAAGCCATCTCTTTTGAAAATGATTTTGGAAAATCTGTTTCGACCAACCGATGTTCATTATCCTTATTGAAGCATTAAGACACACCCCCAAGTTTAAACTCTCTCATAAATTTATGGAATGAGGACATTCCGTTTTCAGTAAGTTCAGCGGAATGTTATGACGAAAGAAAAGCCAGTGGGAACAGATGGGGTGGATTTTGCGTCCAGACAGAGTGAATCACGGCAAGATGAATCAGCTAGGCTTGGTGTTCCAGATGCATAATCAAAAGTCCTTTGTTTCTGATCCAAATGCATAATCAGGGAGACGCCAACAAAGACACTGACTCAGAGACAGTTAGAACAAAGGATCATGCACGTATTTATAGAGAGAAAGAAGCAAGCTAAGAGAGAGAGGGAATCAGACAACAGAGGGAGACGGACAGGCACAGAGAAAGGATCAGATGATCTAGAGAGAGAAATGTAGACAGAATGGATTAGACCCGGAGAGAGAGAATGTAGTCAGAGAGAGATAGAGAATGTGGGCATTGTAACACCTTGTGTCTTGCTGCTACAAATAAAGATTAAGAACTCAAAAAGAGATATGGAGTCTTCTGTCCAACCAAACGGAACCCCAAGCCCTCTCCAGAAGCAAGCAGACCACCAAGCAAGACTGAAGCTGTGAGCCCTCGCCTGTCTAAGAAGAATCAAGATCTACGCTACCAGAAAAGGCCCACGGCAAGTACAAAGGAACCACAAGGTATTTATCATGTAGACAGAGAGGAGACCTGTAACAATTAGAGGAGAGCCCTATAACGAATCAAAGGGAGAACTCATCCCCATGATAACATATGGTGGACAC
>JAWQFJ010009447.1:12500-17979 GCA_034096865.1 Theodoxus fluviatilis | reverse complement strand
TAATCACTCATAAGTCGCGTCTCGCGACACACACACACGCACACACACACACACACACACACACACACACACACACACACACACACACACACACACACACAGAAAAATAAAAACAACACACACACACACGCAAGTAAAAAAACACACACACAAGCAAACAAACAAACACACACACACCTCTACTCCACCTTCCTTCTCTGCACTCCCACGGAAACGCACACAGCTGCAAAATGAGACTAATGCATTCGGAGGTACAGACAGATGGGGTGGCTTTACGCTGTGCATGGAAAGGAAAGGCAAAGGGGAAGGAAGCTCGTTGCACGGGTTCCAATCAAGAACTGGGCGTCTGGCACTTTTGAGAGGAAGCCAGACTGGCAATAAAGAGGAAGCCTGAGAGATTGTGACAATAGGGCAAGAGGACTACGAGGGGCGATTTCACCTAAACACAAACGTGTTATGGGCTCATTGTGGAAATAGGACACTCGGAGTGAATATGGATAAGTCCTGGACGACTCCTACTTCCGATCTTGAGACGAGAAAAAAATTATAATGAGGCAGTTGAAAGGTGCTCATCGATTATGGTGCGAGCTAAGGGGAAGGCGTGGGCAAATGCATAGTTTGTCACACAATGCGTCGATCGATATGAAACATGAAACTGTATTCAGGTCAGGACGAAATCTGACAAATGCTGACTACGTTGCAGATTTGGGAGGCAGAAAATCCTATGAGTAGTAACAGAGCACTGTAACAAGCCGCAGCTTTGAGAGAGAGAGAGAGAGAGAGAGAGAGAGAGAAATAGAGATAGAGAAACAAAGAAAGAGATAAATATAGAGAGAGAGAAAATAAAGAGAGAGATAAACAGAGAGAGAGAAACGGAAAAAGAGTGAAATAGAGAGACACAGAGAAAGAGAGAGAGAGACATACAGAGACAGACAGAGACAGAAACAATCATAAATGGAAAGATTATACCCAAACTTTGTTATTTGAGAATATCAAGGACATGCTGTTCTCCCCTAATGGCACGCTGCACCGATGATCTCCAGAAAAGTGATCATTTTTCGGCATCTACTTCATGCTAAAAACATTGCTTTACGCAACCTTTGCTGAAATAAGAATAACATCTGCTAGGGATTCTGGCTGGACATCTATTGAAGAGGCTGTATCTGCATCATCTTTACCCATCGGGTACGAGTTTCAGAGCTGTATTAGTGCAGAGATGATGAAATGATCCGGAACAGATTATCACAAAACCATTGATAATTTTTTATTTAATCAACTTGTTCTTTCCCCCTGTGTTTGATTTCTTCGGCATCTATTCAGTCAAACATGTTTTAAGTCATAGGTTTAGTGGGACAATGTCCCTCTTGTACATGTATTCTTGTCATCATGGAGCCAGCCGTTGGTTGACTTAAATCAGTCAGTCACGATTTCAAAGTAAAGACATTTTGCTGAGTCGACAAACAGCCATAACCTTGTACAGGTCACGAGTAACCTCTCATGGCGATACAGGATATTTCTCTGCTCGGGGGTGGGGGGGGGTGGGGGTGGAGGGGGGGTTGGGGGTGTGTGATGAGGTTTGTGTTGCCTTATATAGCGAATGAATGAATAAGAAAAAATGACCCATAGGTTACATGTTAAAAGGTTTCTCCTTCGATTATTCCCCTTCATATTCATGGTATGCAGCAGGAAAGGACCGACTAACTAGTTAAAATAAAACGGGTGAACATTGTTCCACAATTTTGAGTCATTAACAAACCACGACCTCTTGTTTTTTTCTAGGCCTAATGCGGTACTTGTCATCAACGTGGAATTTCGTATTTCTTAGTTATTTCTTCCTGCAAGATCGTTGATGAAAACTGTCTTCGAAAAGTTACGAATGCAACGTATTCACCGAGATGCACCAATTGAGACGGCAAGTCTTCGAAAACTGCAAGCTTATTCGAGGAGCAAGTTGTGCAAATCAAGTCGAATACGCCATTGCTCTCTACACTTAAGCGATCAATACAGACGACCTAGGCGCGAGTGAAGGCGGGTCTTTGCTGGTGGCCCAACAGGTAAGAATATGTGCTCCCTAGAAAGTCTCGGACTCTCAGCGTCAAGTTGCTCTTACCGTGGGTGGGAGACCATTGAACGGTCTCCCTGTACTTAGCCCCTTCCTGCCTGTTCTGCCCAGTTCCTGAGCAGAAATGAATGAATCCCTCTTCGTTGAAAATCGATAGGGATTCCGCTAAGTGCTCATTTTATCCCTGAATCACTTCCTCGCTGGGAGAAGCTGCGGCAATCTCGAAACACGTTTAAACGACCGGACTGACTGCGAAAGTTTTCCTGTAAGAGCAAGAGTGCGGGAATCTATGAGAACGTCGGCAAAGAAAGCAGAGCAATGCAACCTCGTCCGCGCCTCGGTGGAGACACATTAAGTTGTCACGACTCATTTTGAGAGGAGCCTGCGGAAAATCTGCCCGTAAGATTGAACTGATCCGCTTCTCACCGAAGGAAATTCTGGGGTAATTTTCGCCCGAGGAACAGTAATGCCGCAAAAGCAGTGAAAGGCCGGTGAAGCGCGCTTTATTTGTTCCTAGGCTTCTCTCTCGTAATAGGCGAATTGAGTTAGGGCGATGATACAAGATTTTTAGGTTTGGTTTTCCCAACCCGTCTTCGTTTTCTTAGAGTCCTCGGTTGCTTCTGTCAAGGCATGATCCATAGCTGTCTGAAGAGCAGTAATTTGCACATAAAATACTCGAATTCCCCTGCAAAGTAACAATTGAAAGCTTTCTCTCTCTGCTGATAAATGGTTTTCAACGTCATCAAAACTACTGTTTTTGCCTACAGCAGAGAGGCGCGAAACCTTGAATGGTTGTAGAAGCTTTGTCTTGCTTCCGTCTCTTTCATGCGGACTGCTGTCCGTAGTAATGTGTGCAACCTGTTTAGAAAATATTGATTGGACTTAAATATAAAAATTTAAAAGCTATGGGCCTGACGGAGGTCACGGGGACGTTTTTCTGCAAAGCATCGGAATTTGCCTCGAAAATGTCTAGACCCGATTTCATATTATTGATATATCCACTGCAAACTGCGCGGGTTTGGAGAGGACAAAACGGAATTTTCTCACCATTTCTAAACATTTGATCAAATTTTGAAGATATCACATTTCATTCGAATCAAGAATCAAACACATTCAAAGCTCATGGTTCATATGGATTTTTGAAGAAAGCTTGGCAATAAACATTAAAATCGATCATCTGCTTTTACAAGTTCTTCAAATCGTTAAGAATATTTTGTCGTTAAAATTCTTGGCAAGATGATATCTTGTTACATTTCATGTCGGGAAAATGTTTCGTCCATATTAGTTGACGGGAATATATTTTGTAAGTAAAATACCTAATGAAAGATATTTCGTTATTATAATTATTTATGAAAAAAAAGTTGTAATTAAACATTCTTGACTAAAAGTATTTTCCCTCTAGAATAACTGACTAAAAGACACTATTGAACTAGATAATCTCAACGAAAGGATATATTAACAATGTAATTCTTCATATTATTGATGAGAATATATTCTATTATTAGAATTCTTCGTAAGAAAATATGCTGTCATGAACTATTATTGATGAGAAGATATTTTGTTAGTACAATTTTTCACGAAAAAGTGTGTGAAATAAAGCAATTTTAAGATCAGAGATTGTGATTCATCACGAAGCAAGGTATCTCATGAAAGAGGCAATAAAAAAGACAACGAAGCAATAAATGTTACAGTAATAATTCGATCTGACATATGTGATACATCGTCACCAAATCAATTGCAAGTATTGGAGGACTGGCTTTGAAGTCAACAACAATATTCTCTTTGCTGATGCTGAAAACATCAAATCAATGCCTTTCTTTTCTAGAATCAGATGTACAAATGTTAAAAAGGGATTGTGAGCAAAGCCCTCGAGACTTGATTTCCTGTAATGTCATCCCGAAGAAGAATTCAGTCTGTAAAAGTGGACGGTACGTTTCCACAATCTGGAGTGAAAACACTGACTTGATTTTCATGACTGATTCAGCCTGACAGCAGGTCGTGCAGTGGTTTTTTGCACACGATTTTGGAGAGAGTCTGACTTGACAGACAGGATGTTTGCGTAATGATCAGATTCAAAATTTCAAAATGACGGAAAAGACCATTTTTCCATGATCCAATGCTGGCATCAAGGACTAGGTCGTTGCCTAAGTCAGTTATTGATTTTAAAAGAAACATAGAAACTTTGTATAGGCCATCATATGTGCGACAACGATGTCAATTTTGATGACAGTTAACTTTTATCAAAACACGATGTAGGACATCCACTTTTTTACAATAAAAATGTGATCAATGCATACGTTATGCGTCTCAAAATAAAACTAAATTTTAGAAGAAGATAGGATGAAGCATTAAAAAAAAACTTTGCCAAAAAAAGTATCAAAGAAATATCTTTTGGAAGCGGTTATCTCTTCTTTTTTAAGCACGAAGAAGGGTGGGGCAATGTGAAGGGCGGGTGTGTGCGTGTGTGTGTGTGTGCGTGTGCGTGCGTGCGTGCGTGCGTGTGTGTGTGTGTGCGCGCACGCGCGCGTGCGTGTGTGCATGTTCGAAGAAAAAACATTTCGATACTTTCTTTGGCGAAGCTTTCGAAAAATGTTTTGTCATTTTCTAGAAGTTTGATCTTGGGGCGCATTACGTTTGCATTGATCACCTTTCTTTGCTTGGATTGTCCTACATCGTGTTTTGTCCTGCAACATGAAAGTTGGCCTTCATTAAAATTGCCATCGTTGTCGTACATGGAGAGATGCTCTATGGACATTTGCTACGCTTCTTTCAAAATCAATAACTTAATTAGGCAACAACGTAATCTTTAGTGCCATAACTGGATCATGGAAGACTTTTTTTTTCATTTTGCAAATTGAATCAGATCATTACGCAAATATCCTGTCTTTCAAGTCAGACTCTTTCCAAAAACGTGTGCAAAAGATCGCTGCACGTCTTGCCGTCAGGTTGAATCAGCCGTGAAATCAAGTCGGTATTTTCACTCCAGATTGTAGAAACGTATTTCTTTCAGAGGAATAAAGCTTTCAATGCTTAGGTTTAGTAGCCCACTTTGGAGACAAAAAGAACCCAGAGTGACTCCAGGCCAGTTACACATTTTGGAAGATAGAAAAGGTTCCTGACCTTTCAGAATCCAATCTCCTTCAAGGTCACGGGGAACCTTCGATTCTGCGAGATGAGGATACTTCCTGAAAAAAGCATGACTGCAGATCTGTGACGGAAAGTGCCTAACTAAAATTACAGATCCAAAGAGCAGACAGTACAGATAATGTGTTTACTAAAAAAAATCAAACTAGACATTTGACCTACAGGTTCAGTCTTTTTTCAGAAAAAGTAGAAGGAAGAGAAGCAACTAACCACATGAGCTGGGTCTACATGGGTAAAAGTACACTGCAGCTTTGTTTCTATCATTTGGCTTAT